>PVJN01013383.1:0-48470 GCA_004026805.1 Lasiurus borealis | reverse complement strand
AAACCCGATCCAACCGAAGGCTTAGCAAAATGCCTACAAGTAATCCAAGGCCTGCGGGTTCACTGGGAGCCAGTTTGAGAGGTCAAAGCTTACACACAAGGGAAAACAAAACATGTGCGAACGTGGCTGAATCTTTCCTTCCAAGAGCCGTGCTGGACAACTCATGTAAATATACAAATACGCTGAGCTGTGTTGTGAAAGGAGCCATTTGTTTTACTAACACAAGTTGGTATGGTGCAAGATTTTTCTTGGCAAATAAACAGAACACAATGAAAAAATTTGTAAACAATGGGGTTTTTCTGGCAATTTTTCGCAAACTGAACGGACAGCCCTTTCCAGAAGGTATAAACCTTTTTCCTTTTCCTCGGTCCCCCATGAGTTACTACTCACATATAATCACTTTAAAAGTCAAAGCAGATGAAGAAATACAGCTCAGTGATCCGCGGAGCTCGTTAAAAGGACCATTTGGTCCCTCATGAGCGAACCTGCCAAATGCTCGACTTGGGGACGCTGTAGGCCAAGGCAGCCTGGCCAGAAGGAGAAGGCTTTCAACGACGGTCGCATGCTACGGTTCAGGAGGTGAAGAAACCACTCCTCTTCCCAGAATTCCTCCGAAGTGGAGTCATCAGCACAGTGACGGAGGTTCGAACACAGAGACTACTTTAATTACGGAAGGTTACTACAGAGACCAAATGTTCCTGCATAAACATGGGCTTCGTTGGGGAAGTAGCGGCTGATGGTCAGAAACATAGAAAACTTGCCCACAGAGAGGATACGTGATATTTGCTTAAGAAATCTCAGCCTCTGGATCCCGAGCAGATTCCAGCCCAAATGGGTGATGTCTGTCTTCAGCAGCCTGTGCATCTTACTTTCTAGTTGGTCATTCAAGTGGTTTAAACACACTATTTTGGAGTTACTGTCTGACTCGTGACATTATTTAACGTGATCAGAAAGGACGTTTGCCTCATCCACATGTTAAAGATACAAAGGACTATGAATTAGATCTTTTCTTAGATCGATTTATAGCCAAACGTTTTTCAGTGAGAACTTTCTATACTTCCCCTTACACAATTGTACAAAGCTACACAAAAAGATATACACTAGGTTTTGCTATCCAAATCCAATGCCCCCTCCTTAAAGCACTGGTTGGTAATAGCCCCTAGTTATTATGATAAGGAACTAATTCTCTATCCTCTTCTCTGTATTCCACACTAGGCTTATTCCACATGCTTTGTCCTAAGACATATCCTTACTTCAGGGTTTCTGCCATCAAAGTTCACAGATGCTATTTAAGTCTATCTGCTCTCAACCAACTAGCCAACATTGACAGCCTGTTAGCCTGTCTATATATTTTATACTTTTCTGCATGCTCATATATTCACATATAAGCACATATACAATATATGGATGTCTATATGTGCATAATTTGATATATATGCTAATATTGTTATGGAGTTTTCTTTGATTTTTAAGAATGAGGCTACATACAAACATACAGACATGCTTTTTTCTCACATAAGAAAAAATGGAAATCCTGCCACGTTTTAATTTAGTTCATTCCTGTAATGGTTGTTTATAAGTTCATAGTGCTAGTATTTGCCACAATTTAATTAATCATTTCTCTGATGACAGTGCTGCACTTTTGTTGCCTGTCTATAAAGCAGTACTATCCCATTAGAAGTACAGCACAATGGGATATACATAAAAGATTAACCTGCATAGCTGGGGTATGTGAGACCAACCCCATAGAACACAAAAGAGGGATTATTCATACACATTTTCTTTTTTTCTTTTCTTTTTTAATTTAATAAATCTTTATTGTTCAGATTATTACAATTGTCCCTCTTTTTTCCCCCATAGCTCCCCTCCACCTGGTTCCAACCCCCCCTCTGCCCTTACCTCCCCGCCATTATGCTCATCGATAGGTGTATGATTTTTGTCCAGTTTTTTCCAGCACCCCCCACACCTCTTTCCCCCTGAGAATTGTCAGTCCACTCCCTTTCTATGCCCCTGATTCTATTATATTCACCAGTTTATTCTGTTCATCAGATTTTTTATTCACTTAATTTTTAGATTCACTTGTTGATAGATATGTATTTGTTGTTCATAATTTTTATCTTTACCTTTTTCTTCTTCCTCCTCTCCTTAAAGAGTACCTTTCAGCATTTCATATAATACTGGTTTGGAATTGATGAACTCCTTTAGCTTTTTCTTATCTGTGAAGCTCTTTATCTGCCCTTCAATTCTGAATGATAGCTTTGCTGGGTAGAGCAATCTTGGTTGTAGTTCTTGCTATTCATCACTTTGAATATTTCTTGCCACTCCCTTCTGGCCTGCATAGTTTCTGTTGAGAAATCAGCTGACAATCATATGGGTGCTCCCTTGTAGGTAACTAACAGTTTTTCTCTTGCTGCTTTTAATATTGTCTCTTTATCTTTTGTTCTTGACATTTTAATTATGATGTGTCTTGGTGTGGTCCTCTTTGGATTCCTTTTGTTTGGGATTCTGTGCGCTTCCTGTACTTGTAAGTCTATTTCTTTCACCAGGTGGGGGAAGTTTTCAGTCATTATTTCTTCAAGTAGGTTTCAGTATCTTGCTCTCTCTCTTCTTTTGGCACCCCCATAATTCTGATGTTGGTATGCTTGAAGTTGTCCCAGAGGCTCCTTATACTATCTTTACATTTTTGAATTTTTTTTTCTTTTTGCTTTTCCTGTTGAGTGTTTTCTGCTTCTTTGTATTTCAAATCTTTGGCTTGATTCTTGCCTTCATCTAGTCAGCTGTTAGGTCTCTGTATAATATTTTTTATTTCAGTCAGTGTGTGTTTTATTTCTAGTTGATCCTTTTTCATATCCTCAAAGGTCTGGTTAAATTTATCAACCTTTTCTAGGAAATTCTTGAAAAACCTTATAACTTTGGTTTTGAACTCTCTATCCAGTCGTTTGTTTTTGTCCATTTCTTTCCTTTGTGATCTGTTCCTTTGTCTCCGCATTTTCGCTGCTTCCCTGAGTTGGTAGAGTAGCTTTGTGTGCTAGGTGTCCTATATGGCCCAGTAGCTCCACCTCCCCAGTTACCTGAGGTGGACACTCTTGGTGCACCCCTTTGTGGACTGTGTAGTAGGTAAGTCTTGATTGTAGTTGGTATCACTGGGGGATGGAAATTGACCTCCCAGCCAACTGGCTCTGAGGATCAGCTGTGTTTACATGGAGAGAACTGCACTGGAGTCAGCCTTATGAGACAAGTCAAAAGAGCTACTTAACTATTCAGGTACAAACATTCTATGAAACGGGAAGCAGCTGAGGATTCCATTAAGCAAAATACACATAGACGGGGCTCGCTCTAACCATCTGCCATGGACCAGCCTCTCTGGTGGCTTGCCATGATTTTGCTGTTGTCTGTTTCCAGGGTCTCCCTCCAGAGGCAGCACACTAAGCCGACTGCCCCCACCACAGGCTCTGCGGGATCCCACCTCTTCTGCTGGGGAGACTCAGAGACATTCTCCAGCCGCTGGGAAGAAGTAGGTTCAGCAGACTTTGGAGAAACATGGGGCTCACGTGAGAACAACTGCCTGTGAATCCCTCCACCATTTAGAGGGGCCGGAAGCTGTTCCTTTCCAGGAGGTGGGTTGCCTCATCCCTACCCCTACCTGAGGCATCTTTGGTGATGATATTGACTTAACTTCATCTGAACTAAGGTACTGACACAGAGAGTGAAGTGGAACACCTGCATTTCCTTTGAACTTACTCGAATATTATACAGCTTATCATTTGTCAGATGTTGCTCTAACCATTTAAAATGATATCTTATTTCATCTTCATGTCAACTCTGTTAGGTCAAAGGTCTGATGAGTTGGTCAATTGGTGTGTCCAAGTCACACAGCCAGAGACTAGCAGACCCAGGCGTGGACCTAGCAGTGTGGCTTCAGGGTCCACGCTTACACCCAAGACTGCACTGCCTTGCACACCACTTGCCTCTGAGCAAAATCTCATCCACAACTTTTTTTTCATTCAAAAAAGCTATGTGTGAGAACTGTCCATTTAAAACGGAACAGCAACCAAAAACAACCAGTTTTCTGTTTTAAAGCGTATCTACTACTTTAGCAAAACCCAGCTTGAGGAGGAAACTGTATTTGAAGTGGAAAAAGAAGTAAAGTATCTATATTTAATATACTTAATAATGTCCTGGCTTGAGGCTCCACCACAACTACTTGCCAATGACAATTTCACTTCCACTGATCCTTTAAAGCCTGTTCCAGAAAGAAGTTCTATTTCACAGGAACGCCCATTGATAAGCCTTGTAATCTGTGGCTAATTCCTCTAGGTTGCATTTACCCCCAGTTTGTACAAACAAAATTAGGCTAGGTTTGTGGTGTGTATGCATTTGAATTATATGTCATTAACAATATGTATAATAAGCTCAATTTTAGTGTTATAGCTAATATTATTTTGTAGCAATTTTTCAAAATGTTCTGTGCCACGGGGCACTTGTCTCATGGCATGTAATATGAGGCAGGAATTGAAACAGAAATTATGTGATCTGAGAGAGGAAAATGTTAAGGAGAAACTGTTTAGAAAAATGTAAACTGAAAATGATGTGTTCAAGAATATCATCCCATGAGCTTGCTTTTTACAGTTCCTCTCATCCCAAAGTCTGTGATTTCAAGCAAAACTTGCTCTCTTTATTCCAACCAGGAAAATTTGGCCACAGATTCATCGGTGGAGAGTCTAGGGTGTTGTGACCAGCTTGTGAAAGAGGGAGTACTCAGAATTTCCACTAATTTAATAAAAAAAATCCATAAGAAATATTTTATGCCTTATCAAAACAGCAATAGTCCAAAGCAGGTTAGAAGAAATGTTCAAAACCTACTTGAGCAAAATTATAAAATCCTCTGAAACTCACAAAAGCAGAACAAATGGAAGACATACCATGTGCTTGAAGAGAACATCACATCATATACATGTCATTTCTCCCTGTATTTATTTGTAAATTATGAAATCCAAATAAACAACGCTCTCAGAAATTAAAAAAAAAAAAACTAGACAAGTATGTTATAAACTTTG
The DNA here is from genome assembly GCA_004026805.1 of Lasiurus borealis. Lineage (NCBI taxonomy): Eukaryota > Metazoa > Chordata > Mammalia > Chiroptera > Vespertilionidae > Lasiurus > Lasiurus borealis. Next base: position 43,413 of record PVJN01013383.1, on the reverse strand, counting down.
GAAGAAGAGCAACAACAGTAAGCATTCATCTTAAAACAAGAGCAAGGAGAACAAGTGGCTTACATAAAAATTAAGTAGATTTTAAACCCCTATAATTAAAACTGTATGATATTGCTTCATGAATAAACAGACCAGAGAAATAAAAAAATCCAGAAATAGGCCAACATACATATAGAAATTTAATATAACACAAATAGCTGGGGAAATGAGTTCTTAATAAGTGTTATTTGGGGGGAAAAACATACCCAGCTCTCACACCAAGTGAGTTAGGAATATAAATGGAAAACAAAAACATAAACGAGCTAGATCAGTGGTTCTCAACCTTCCTAATGTCGAGACCCTTTGATACAGTTCCTCATGTTGTGGTGATCCTCAACCATAAAATTATTTTCGTTGCTACTTCCTAACAGTAATTTTGCTACTGTTATGAATTATAATATAAATATCCGTGTTTTCCGACGTTGAAAACCACCAGCAGGGTCGCCTAAGACCATCGGAAAACACAGATATTTACATTATGATTTCATAACAGTAGCAAAACTTGAGTTATGAAGTAGCAACGAAAATAATTTTATGGTTGGAGGTTGAGAACCACTGTGCTAGATGAGAGCATGGCTGAATTTCTGGATACACTGGGAGTGAGGAAAACTTGCCTAACAGTGACTGCAACCCCAGAAGCAGCCAGGGGAAAGGCGGAGAGATGTGAGTACCTTTTTACAAATTTACAAATAATAATAATAATAGTAGTACAATTGTCTCCCTTCCCCTGGAGGGAGACATTCTCATACCCCCGTGGACGCCTGAGGCCTCAGATCAATGTTGTTTCCTCTCCACACACACCAATGACAAAGTTTAACGTAAAACCAGGCACGGGAAGAGAGTGACAGAATCTAATAACCGTGAGTGAGGTGTCTCAGCCAACCGGACAGCTTTCTTCTCCTCCTCCCCAATTGCACAGACAGAGCTGTGCTCTTACCCGTTTCCAGCAGCTGCGGCTTCGAGCTGTTGCTCTGACCGGGTCGACAACGCTCGCCTTTTCGCCTGAAGGAGGCCCTTACCGCTTGTCCGCGGCCGACGTGGATTGGGGCGACTACTCCTATGCTCTGGGGCAACTGTCAGGTAGGATGAGGGGGACTTGGCCGCCAGCACCTGGACTGTGGAGTCCGAGCGCGTGCGTAGTGGCCACGCAGAGGAGCGGACACAGGAAGGGATGTCCCGTAGACCAGGTCTCGCGAGATTTCACCGCACGGGCGAGAACGGCCTGCATTTAGAAAGTATGAGATTAGAAACACCAATCAGAAAGGATTTATGCACCCCTATGTTCATAGCAGCACAATTCACCATAGCTAAGATTTGGAAACAGCCTAGGTGCCTGTCAGCAGATGAGTGGATCAGAAAACTGTGGTACATCTACACAATGGAATTCCATGCTGCCATAAAAAAGAAGGAGCTCTTACCATTTGCAGCATCATGAATGGAACTGGAGAGCATTATGCTAAGTGAAATAAGCCAGTCAGTGAAGGAGAAGCACCACATGGTCTCACTCAGTTGTGGATAATAAAGAACATTGTAAACTGATGAACAAAAGGATAGCTACAGAGGCAGTAAAGCATCAAACAGACTGTCAAATTAGAGTGGGAAGGTGAGGGAGAGGTGGGGTAAATAAGAGATCAACCCAAGGACTTGAATATATGCAAATAAGCATAACTAATGGACACAAGACTCTGGGGAGTTAGGATATGCATGGGAGCGGGGCAGCGGGGGGGGGTGGTAATGGCAAGTATGTATACATGTAATACATTAATAAAAAATTTTAAAAAATAAAATAAAACATATGAGTTTTTGTTTGTTTTAATCCTCACTTGAAGTTATTTTTCCATTGAATTTTAAAAGAGAGGGAGAGAGAGGGGAAGACAGAGAGAAACATCGATGAGAGAGAAACACATCAATGGGTTGCCCCCTGTATGAGGGCTGACCAGGCCCAGGCCAGGGAGGAGCCTGCCACTGAGGTACATGCCCTTGACCAGAATCAAACCCAGGACCCTGTGGTCTGCAGGCCTATGCTCCACTGAGCCACACTGGCTATGGTCCTATTGGTTGTTTATCTCTGGAATTTTCCAGCTAATATTTTTGGGCCACCGCTGATGGCAGATGACTGAGACCTCAGAACGTGAAACCATTGGACAGGGAGGATCTACTGTAAGTTTTGCCCGGCCACACATTCCATAAGCAAAGTGAACCACAGCCAATAAACTGGGAAGGTTATTTGGAATTTCTGTCACAAAGGGTTAACATCTTTAATATACAAGGATGACAGCCCCAGCCAGTGTGGCTCAGATGGTTGAGCATCGTCCCATGCACCAAAAGGTGCCCGGCCAGACGCCCCGTGGAGCTGGGTCCCGGGTAAGGGTGCAGAAGGCAGCATCTCAAATCTATCCTGAGATCTGAGCAACTCCACCCTCCAGTGCTGACCACCAAACATGTGTCCAGATGCTGCCAAAGGTCAGATGGGAGTGAAATCACCTGCCACTGAGGGCCAATGGTTTCAGAAATGAAATGCAGTTGACCCTTGAACATAAGGTTATCCGCTCAATCCACCCTCAATAAGAGGAAATATAGGCCAAAACTACAACATACCGCCCTACTCGGTGTGGCCCAGTGGATAGAGCATCGGCCCTCAGACGGAAGGGTCTCGGGTTTGATTGCCATCAAGGGCACGTACCTCGGTTGTAGGCTCTATCCCTGGCCCCAGGAACCAATCCATGTGTCTCTCTCACATCAATGTTTCTCTCTGTGTGTCTCCCCCTCTCTTCCACTCTCTCTAAAAATCAATGGAAAAATATTCTCGGGTAAGGATTAAAAAAAAAAAACTACAGCATACCATTTACCATGTCTAATACTGAATACAATCTAAAATTTGACTGAAAAAAATCTTTTCACAAGACCATGGGGAAACTCCAATATGTATTGCATGGAAAAAACAAGGTACAGAAAAGTATTTAAAGTATGCTACCTTTAATCCAGAAAAGGAGGGACTACAAATGTGTATTTGTATATATTTATATTTTTTAATATGTTTTATTGATTTTTTTTTACAGAGAGGAAGGGAGAGGGAGAGAGAAGTAGAAACATTGATGAGAGAGAAACATCAATCAGCTGCCTCCTGCACACCTCCCATTGGAGATGTGCCCACAACCAAAGTATATGTCCTTGACTGGAATCAAACCTGGGACCTTTCAGTCCACAGGCCAATGCCCTATCCACTGAGCCAAACTTAGGGTTGTATTTACTTTTTTTTTTTTAAGAAACAATAGAATAACAAAATAAAAAATTAAAATAAAAAAATTACCTGTGGAGGGTGGGGAGGAGAAGGGAAAGGATACAGGATGGAAGTCAGACTTACCTGAGTGTACCTTGTTTTAGGTTTTGATTTTTGACATGTTAATGTTTCACATAATCAAGAAACAAAATTTCTTTAAAAGCAATCCCCCAAATTTAAAAATAAATAAGCCTAACTGAATACAAAGTTGAAGGCACAAACACACAGAAAATTATTTCAATATTTTTAAATACAGTATTTGTATTATAGATCAATAGTGGAATATATCCTAAAAACACAAAGTAACACAAATAAAATGTCTTATTGTTAGTAGTGGTAATACCATTGTTATTTTGAAATTATTATATATAACTCCAATACTAGATATAACTCCAATATGATATATGTAATATGTAACTCCGGTATTATATATAACCTTAATAATACATATAATATGTAACTCCAACATTATATATATTGAATAAGTATTATATTAATCTCATCAGGGCTAATGGGCTAGATGTGCAGACAGCATCACCAAATAATCCCCGAATGACATCTCCTGTAAAATTACAGTGATTAGATTTTTAAAAAGCCTTTAATGTATATTTGAACTAGAGGCCTGGTGCACAAAATTTGTGCACGGAGAAAACGGGGAGAGGTCCCTCAGCCAGCCTGTGCCCTCTCACAGTCCAGGAGCCCTTGGGGGATGTCTGACTGATGGCTTAGGCCTGCTCCCCACAGTCAGACATCCTTTGCGCTGCAGTGGAGGCATGAGAGGCTTCTACCACAGCCACTGCACTCACCAGCCATGAGCCTGGCTGAGGGTTTTTCGCTGAGCAGTGTTCTTCTTATGGGAATTCACTGACCACCAGAGGCCAGCTCCTGCATTGAGTGTCTGCCCCCTGGTGGTCAGTGCACGTCATACAGCCAGTTGTCCCATTGTTTGGTCAATTTGCATGTTAGCCTTTTATTATATACGATAATATAGAGTCTGGGGTTTTCTCCCAGTGGAAAAGGGAAGCAAGCTGAGGCATGAGGCAGATATAAAATAAAACTGCTGCCAATCTGAAGGATGGATGTACTGGAGTTCAGTATACTAATTACCTTTGCTTTTATGGGTGTTTGAAAAGTTCCTTAATAAAAAGATTTTTAAAACATTTGATCCTGTTCAGATATAACACTGTCAGTTATCAACAGCTCCTCCCAGAACCTAACTGGTCTTCCCTGATAGGTCAAAGAAACATCTACCTCGTGTACTTACACACACACGTGATGCTTGGCCCATCTCGATCCTCCTTACTCATTGAATGCCCCCATCAGATTAATTAATGTATACATTTATTAATTAATTAATTAATGTATAATTAATGTCACCTGCAGTCTAAAATACAAGGGATTTAATACATCCTTAAAAGACAGCAGGCAACGTGCATCAGCTGGCTCCACAAGCGAGTGACATCACAAAGGCATCTGGTGAAGGCCAGCCTAGTTTAGGTAATATTGGGTTTTACTCTGTCGTATAAGAAGGTATATTTGTCAGGGCCCTTAATGCAGATGCTCCAGAACAATGACAATATTCAGATCTCAAAGCTAAATGAAAAATGAAACATTCCCAAGATCCATAAGCTGGATTTACAGCCCCCTTCTGACGCCACTGCTCTCTCTATGGACCACATCTCAGAAGGATCTCCTTAGAAATACAGTCCACAGACTGGGTCAGGGGATGACTTTGCTGTCCTCTGATGCTTCAGGGCTAATGGGCTAGAAGTGCCAACAGCACCACCAAATAACCCCCAAACGACATCTTCGACCCTTTATGAAATACTTGGTGCTGTGGAAAAAATAAAATTGTGACACTGAGATTACTTGTAAGAACACTGTTTTGCCATTTTAAATGATAAAAAGTAAACATCCAAAAATACCCTGTCATAGAAAACACAGATTTTTGGACTCAGGCCAGCCAGCTGCATGCTAGTTCCATCACTAGCCCACGTGTGTATTCCATGGGCAGGCTGCTTACGTTCTCTGAGCTTCACCGTCTTCATTTCTCCAGTGGGTATGAAAATGACTATTTAACCAGGCTGTTGTAAGGATTAAAGTTTGCACACACACACACACACAAATGTTTAGTAAAGCACAGAATGAAGACTAAGTAATAAGTATTATAATTAAACTAGAAGCCTGGTGCATGAAATTCATGCAGGGGATGGGCATTCCTCAGCCCAGCCTGCACCCTCTCCAAACTGGGACCCCTCAGGAGATGTCCAACTGCCTCTCGCAATCAGGAATCACTGGCTCCTAACAGTTTGTCTGCCTGCCTGCCTGCCTGATTATTCCTAACCCCTCTGCCTGCCTGCCTGCCTGCCTGATCGCCCCTAACTACTCTCCTTCTGACCTGATCATCCCTAACTGCCTCTGCCTCGCCCTGTACCCAGGACCCAGGATTCCTTCCTCTGACCAGTCACAGGCACTCGAGACCCAGGCTTCCCTCCCTTTGGCCAGCTGAAAGAACCAAGGACCCGGGCTGGCTTTGCCTGGGCCACAGCCGCTGGGGCCTGGGACCATGGGGCACGCGACTTGTCCTTCTCCTGGGCCGCAGCATGGCTGGTCCCATTTCTCTCTCCCCAGTGTTGAGTGTTTGAGCCGTGACGGTAGGAGAGCATGATGACCATTTGCATATTCTCTCTTTATTATATAGAATTATGATATAGGATGAGTTGGATTGACGTGTTCAAGCCATTTGAGATGAGAGCCTCTAAAACGATCTGGCAACAAAATTAGAAAAAAAATCAATAAAGTATTTTAAAGACTACTTTAGATGCATCGCAAAACATGAGTGCGTTATGAATCTTTATCAATGCCAAATACATACCTCCTCCCTCCCTCCACCTCACCCCCAATGTGGTAGGAACAGATCTCTAACGCTACATACAGAGGCCAAGATTGCGTAACTGAGATGCCTCAGGTAAGGAGAACAGTTGGTCAGTGGAAATGTCAGTCCTACTTCCTGCTGTCTCTCATGAAATGGCCTTTGATCCGTCTGCCACATCACTTTGACTGTATCTCATTCATTCCGGCTCAGCCTGGTGTACAGTTCCTGTGGCTGTGCCCACCTTGAGTGCTCGCCCACTCTCTCGTCTCTGAAAGGCATAGACCATTTTCTTTGCAAATACTTGCTCATCCATTACTTTTCTTTTTCTTGAAACGTTTCTTTCTCTTGCTTATGAGACATCACTCCATCTTGGTTGTTTTCCTCCTTCAGGGACTGCTCTTACTCAGTCTCCCTTCCTGGTTTTTCCTTATCTTCCCAAACTTGAAATGTTGGAGTCCTAAGACCTCTTCTCTGTCTCTGATTCTGCCAGGTGATCTCAAGTATATGATTAACAGGGAGCTAATGAGTGTTAGCTTGGGCTGTGTGGCTTAGTGGTTGAACACCGACCTATGAACCAGGAGGTCATGGTTTGATTCCAGATCAGGGAACATTCTCAGTTGTGGGCTGGATCCCCATTGTGGGGTGTGCAGGATGCAGGCAATCAATGATTCCCTCTCATTGTTGTTGTTTCTCTCTCTCTCTCTCCCTTCTTCTCTGAAATGAATAAAAATATTTTTAAGTATTAAGTAAATAAAGACATATTAGCCCGAAATGGAATTTTCTGCTTGATGTATTAGAACGTCTTCTAGAAGGCTGTAAGTACATCAATTTTGTAGGTCAACATTACTTAATGATGTGTATGTATCACCTGCATCATCTTGCTTATGCTCTGTGGTATGTGCTCCATCCTTTACATCTGGGATGGTCAAACACCTAAACAAAATCGGCCCTACTGCCCTGGAAATAGAAACATCAATGAGAGAGAATCTTGATTGGCTGCCTCCTGCACGCCCCCTACTGAGAGAGATCGAGCCTGCAACCCAGGCATGTGTCTTTGACGGGAATCAAACCTAAACCGTTCAGTCTGCAGGCCAACGCTGTATCCACTGAGCCAAACCAGCTAGGGCTGCCCTGGTATCTTGATCTCCCCAGTAGATATAACCAGCAGACTAGCTGGACGCTTCCATGGACCAGACAGGGTCCACTTTAGGCCTGGACAGGGCCAGGGTGGATATCGTCAACGGTTGTTGCTAATTTTATTTCTATGCTTCCCAGCCCTTTTCTAATGGTCAAACCTGTTTTCTTTTCTATGGAAATCCTTTCATGAAGAAATAGTCAAATCTTTTTAACCAAGAAACAGTTAGGTATCTTCAGAGTAACTTTGTAAATCTCTAATCTGATACAGTATGTATTTATTGCACATTTTATCTCTCAGAATACATGGTTATTTCTTTCTTTTTCCTATCTTTCGAAGGTCATTCACTGTTGCATGTGTTCTGGCTATAAATTGATAATGCTCTGGAAATCCAGTGGAGCAGGAGTGTATGAGCAGTGGCCGGATCTATAGCCGTGGGAGAGGCGGTGTTAGAATTCAGATGCACTGGCTTTCTCCAGACGGACCGATAAGCAAAGCTCATCTAGGCAGAAGGAATGGCATGTGCAATGGTGTAGAATCATGAAAAAACACAATCTATTCAGGGACGGAAACTACTTAAATACTGTCCCCGAAGTGATGACTTCAATTTAAACAGTGGGTTATCAGTGGACAAAGCTTCTGCATAAATAACAGAACCCAAAACTCACACGGTAATAAATAGTATGGCGTAGAGGTCAAAGACATCGGAATTTGGGGTCAGATTTGTGCTCTTACCTCAACTTCAAAAATTATTCTTTGGCTGAAACCGGTTTGGCTCAGTGGATAGAGTGTTGGCCTGTGGACTGAAAGGTCCCAGGTTCGATTCCGGTCAAGGGCATGTACCTTGGTTGCAGGCACATCTCCAGTAGGGGGCGTGCAGGAGGCGGTTGATCGATGTCTCTCATCGGCGTTTCTAACTCTCTATCCCTCTCCCTTCCTCTCTGTAAAAAATCAATAAAATTAAAAAAAAAATGCTCTCCAGAGACAGGAGGAAGAAGAGGCAGAGGATGGAGGCTGGGTGCTGCCGTGCAAAGGAGATGAGCTCCCTGCCGCTGCCTCAGGCTATGGGGAGCGTCAAGCATCCAGACCCGCTGCCATGGGTGCGCCTCTAACCCCAGAGCCAGCTGTCTTCCTGAGCGGACAGTGGACCCTGGGGCACCAAGAGGAGCATTACAGACTGCTGGGCCTCGGAGAGCAGTCAAGCACTTGCATGAAGTTCTTTTTTTTTTTAATATATATTATTGATTTTTTACAGAGAGGAAGGGAGAGGGATAGAGAGGAATGAGAAAGAAACACCGATCAGCTGCCTCCTGCACACCCCCAACTGGGGATGTGCCCGCAACCAAGGTACATGCCCTTGACCGGAAAAGAACCTGGGACCTTTCAGTCCACAGGCCGACGCTCTATCCACTGAGCCAAACTGGTTTCGGCTGCATGAAATTCTTTAACACAAGGAGTCACCACACCTCCTGGGACCTCTGCCACACAGCCACCATCTCCTGTCCCTTGACCAAATCCCTCAGGCCTAAGAACCCCCAATAGCCAGATGGGGTCCCTACGGTTGGCAGTTCACGCGATCCAGCAGCCTTGATTCAGTGACTCACCACAGCTCAGGTCTCCTGGACCAGTCTGTGGTGTTAAAAAAAAAAAAAAAAAACACCCACAGCACATGGTTCAAACAGGTCTGATGTATGAAACCTGCGAGGCCCCACTGCTTCTGATGCCCCCCAGCCCCAGGGCTGGAAGGCTGAGCACCGGGGTGCCTGCGGAGTGCAGGGCTGGCCCCGGCTAACCACACTCTGGCAGAACGGAACACAGAAGCGAGCCTGTGCCCGCAGCGGCCGGAGCCACAAACCCAGAAGCGATCGCATGTATACATGATGTGGAAAGAACTGCCTGTCAGATGTTGGTTTTCCCCAGCCACAGCCTCGCACGCAGCGGTATCATCTCCAAATGATGAAGGACAGTTGGAGCCGTTAACTACCCAGGCATGAGGGGAACTAATGACGGAGAATGCCCCATGTTGACAAGTTAATGTCCCCGCAGGGAGGGCCAATTAGGCGATGTGTCATCCCGGGTGCTGCCTAGACCACCGGAATCCGCTCCAGCAGCTTCTCCGGGTGAGCTGGCACCTCGGGGTCACGGATAAACGCTGGGGCCCGGGAGCCAGAGAGAAGAGGGTTGGAAGACCAGCTCGGTGGCGCACAGGCCGTGTCATATGTTCTTGATGCTGGAAAAGAGGACGATAGTGATGGCTATTTCATCGCGAAGGTTAAAGGTGATAGTTTGGTGCAATTCCAACCACCCCTCCCAGTGCAGAGGTGCTCTCTGTTACGTTGTTATTGGTGTCCATCAAAGAAATCACTTGCCAAAACCGGTTTGGCTCAGTGGATAGAGCGTCAGCCTACAGACTGAAGGGTTCCAGGTTCGATTCTGGTCAAGGGCATGTACCTTGGTTGCGGGCACATCTCCAGTAGGAGGTGTGCAGGAGGCGGCTGATCAAGGTCTCTCTCTCATGGATGTTTCTGACTTTCTATCCCTCTCCCTTCCTCTCTGTAAAAAATCAATAAAAATCTATTTTTTTTAAAAATCACTTATCTTATTTTCACATACCATATTCTACATTGGCGAGCAGAGGACAGAAGTCCTGCCAATCATATGCCATGTAGATAACTGTGAAGTGGAGCACAGGGCACAGGTAGAGAGAACTGTCAACCGGAACTGTGACTCATGAATTCACGATTCTTCCTAGATGTGGACATAGCCTTTCTTATGCTTTGACATATCTGCTCGAACATTTGTCCTCCTGTGTTCTTTGTCACATCCACATTGCCACCATGTTGAGAAGAAGAAAAAAGTGTTTATATTGAATCATTTCTTCCTCAGACACTTTTCCTTTTTGCCGTGATATTGGGCAACCACTGTGGCACCTGCACAGTGTGTGTTGGCAGCTGAAGTTCCGGTGGGAGAATTTTGTGCCCATCAGTGCAATGCTACAGTCTCAGGGACCAGTGGTTCTCAACCTTCCTAATGCCATGACCTTTTAATCCAGTTCCTCATGTTGTGGTGACCCCCAACCATAAAATTATTTTCGTTGCTACTTCATAACTGTGATTTTGCTACTGTTATGAATCATAATGTAAATATCTGTGTTTTCCCATGGTCTTAGGTGACCCTGCTAGTGGTTCAGAACTACAGGTTGAGAACCGCTGTCAGGGACTATCCTGAGAAAACAAAACCATCTTTTCCTAAAATTCAGAAAAAGCTAAGCTACCATCCCAAACACCACACCTGAGAACATAAATGCCTCGACTGGGCTTTAAGGGACAGTTTGCTCCTTAAAGAAATGCTCGGGCCCTAGCTGGTTTGGCTCAGTGGCTACAGAGTCAGCCTGCAGGCTGAAGGGTCCCAGGTTCAAGTCCAGTCAAGGCACATGCAGGGGTGGCAGCTCAATCCCCAGTAGGGGGCGTTCAGGAGGGAACCAATCAATGATTCTCTCTCATCATTGATGTTTCTCTCTCTCTCTCCTTCTCCCTTCCTCTCTGAAATCAATAAATAGATTTTTTTTAAATGCTTGGTAAAATATTAGTTTCATAGATGAAGCACAGGAGGAATAGGTTAGAATATTTCAGTGAGAGACAGGCAAGAATCACGAATTTAATTAAATAGGCATTTCTTGAGACTGATCTGTGACTACGAATGTATCAGCATTCATGAGTCAGTGCCACCTAATGAGAAATGACATGAAAGTTAACATGTTTTTGAGCGCTCACTCTGTGCCCACACTGTTTTAATCTTTTACATGTATTGTCACAACACGCTTATGAGACGGGAGCTGTGGCACCCACATTTGGCAAGCTCGGAAAAAGGGTTAGAGAGACCGATCGAGATAACACGGCCAGTGAGTGACAGACCGAGTTTCAACTCTCACGGTATGAGTCCGAGCATTCCCTTCGAATTTCCACACTTTGGTGCCTCTGAATAAAAGTAAGCAAACATGGCCTACCGGACAGCATTCAAAATCTATACAGCCATCCATCTCGGCAAATCACATTATGAAACGAAATGATGCTATCCTCATAAAACAAGAAATGGCTTTGCTTCCTGCCAAAGACTAATGCTGTATTTTAAGGAGAAGAAAGAGAAATTTTTAATTCACTGGGCTGAGACAGTGACTCTACAAAACATGCAGGATTTGGTAACCGTAATGATCTTAATGAGGTGTTTTTTTTATTCCAAGTGCTTAACATTTTTACTGGAAAGAAGGATGAAATTTTCTCCAAGTAGTCTAACAGCTATAAAGGGCTGTCTTAAAGTTTCCTGATTTTTTTTTCATTGCCTTATTCTATTTAATTCACAAATTTCCCTTGTTTCCCCTGAAATGAATCAAGCGTAAATTCAATCTTTTTTTCTAATTGGTTCACAAGCACCATCTAGTGAAGAAACAGAATAATTGCAGAACAATTCCTACTGGTGGTCACGATTTCATCTGTACCAAATACAAGCCTCGACATGCCCATTTTACCATTGTTTTAAAACAGAGATTTCTTTTTTTGTTTAATACATTTTATTAGTTTCTTACAGAGAGGAAGGGAAAGGAGTAGAGAGCCAGAAACATCGATGAGAGAGACATCAATCAGCCGCCTCCTGCACGCCCCTCACTGGGGATGTGCCCGCAACCAAGATACATGCCCTTGACCGGAATCGAACCTGGCACCTTTCAGTCCGCAGACTGATGCTCTATCCACTGAGCCAAACCGGTTTCAGCAGAAAGAGATTTCTTGAAGAGAAGCAATGTGGATACGGTTAAAAATAGTATGTACTTGAAGTTCTGTGATTGTTTTGAATTTTTAGAAATGGGGAATTAGCTTGCTTTCTTTTTCCCACTTCCATTGGCCTTTCCACTACCAATGATTGTGGATGCCCATAAAGCATTTCATTTATTTTTGTTAATAAGTTTTTATTGATTTTTAGAGAGAGGGAAGGAGAGGGAGAAAAATCATCGATCAGCTGCCTCCTGCATGCCCCCTACTGGGGAACAAACCCACAACCTGGGCATGTGCTCTGACCAGAAATCGAACCGGTGACCATTTGGTGCACAGAGGAAACTGAACCAACTGAGCCACGCTGGACAGGGCCACAGACACCATTTTCAATGGCACATTTCACTGTACCAATAACTAGAGTGTGTGTGTTTTTTTAACTTGCTTTTCTGTATTAGCCCAAACTCTGCTTTCTTTCTCCTCCTTTTCATGTATCACACTAAATTTTTTAAATATATCCACGGATCACTGATCAAAGACAATCTCTTCCCCCAAGAAGCACACAATCCAGGAGACGCAGACTTTAGGGAAATAAAGTTTTACAGGTGTTACAACAGAGGGCGGTAGAGAGTAGAATTGGTCCATTCTAAGGGTCAGGAAGGATGGCTAACACTTTCTCATTTCTTTGGAGGGCAAGGGACACACCTTTTTCTACAGCAGGAGCTCTCCTCGTCAACCTCCATTGAACCAACCCGCCACATTAACCAGGTCCCATCCCCATGGCACATTGACTATGGAGGCCTAGCAGGCTGCTCTAAGCTGAGACCGGTTTGACTCAGTGGATAGAGCCTGCAGACTGAAAGGTCCCAGGTTCGATTCCGGTCAGGGGCATGTACCTTGCTTGCGGGCACATCTCCACTGTGGAGTGTGCAGAAGGTGGCTGATCAATGTCTCTCTCATCGATATTTCTGACTTTCTATCCCTCTCCCTTCCTCTCTGAAAAATCAATAAAATATATTTAAAACATCCATGGACTTCTGTTCCTACCAGCTGAGTTAGCATGCTTAATGAGAGGCAACTGGGTTTTGTTCCCAAATACAATCATACATGCCAGTTTAAGCTGCAGTTACACAACATTAATGACATAATTTAAGTAAATGCTCTATCAGTGGATCAAATATAAGTTCAAAAATCAGTCTCAAATTAAATACAGAAGATTGGAAAGAAATCATAAAAATCTGGAAGGAGTCTGCATTCAGTTTGATTTGAAGAAGTTTTCAGATTGGTTCTTGCTCTAATTTTTTTATTTTTTAAAACGAGAAATCTTAGCTGATACTTAGACGTATGTTTTACGCAAGCAAGACAATGCCCAGCATCGCTAGGATCTCAAACTTTAAAGGGAAGTGGAGGGAAAAAAAGATGACAAAAGGATTCATTACCAAGAATAATCTTTAAAAGGCATTGAGGTAGAAGAAGGGTGCCAAAGAAAGCAAAAGTACAAAATGAGCTCAAGATTGTGGAAAAATAGAACAATAAACTGGGCTCTTTAAATTGTATTTAGGAAAAATGAGCTCATGAGAGGTACAAGTCTTTGGCCTCTGGAAAGGATTGCCATAATAACAAGAAGCAGAGAGGAGGCTGATTTCCTCAAATCCTATTTTCTTTTCTTCTTCGCAGAGTGAACTTGATCTGGAAAAGATAGAGGAGAGGACTTTATAAAGAACCTCCGAACGCCTCCAAATGTGATTTGTACATGCAGTTTCCGAGTACAACTCCAAATGTGCTTTGAGGTGGCCAAAGCTGTCAGGCCTTTCTGAGGAATCGAGACAAGCAGGAGAAATGCTAAAAAAATAATACTGATCTTCCAAAAGGGCAAGAAGTATACAGAGTGGCCAGATTATTATGATCTCTGAATGCATAATAATCTGACCACTCAATGTGTATCCTATATAATAAAAGGCTAATATGCAAATTGTCCCCTTGACCAGGAGTTCGACCAGCAGGCAGGCCGGCCAACCGCCCATGTCCCCTCTCACTGGCCAGGCTGGCTGGACCCCACCCATGCACAAATTCATGCACCAGGCCTCTAATATATATATACTGAGTGGCCAGATTATTATGCATTCAGAGATCATAATAATCTGGCCACTCAGTGTATATTGCACATGATGGACTAGAAAATATGCATACCATCCTCCACCTCATTCTGAACAAACTATTAAAACCACAGGCTACAAACATTTAAAAAGGGAACAGGGTTGGGTGTGAATCATGATTAGTTCATAGGAAACAAGTCCTACCAAATGAACTCATTTGTTTTTGTATGTTTATTAGGTTAGTCCAGTGATCAGCAAACTCATTAGTCAACAGAGCCAATTATCAACAGTACAACCATTGAAGTTTCTTTGCAGAGCCAAATTTTTAAGCTTAAACTTCTTCTAAGGCCACTTCTTCAAAATAGACTCACCCAGGCCGTGGTATTTTGTGGAAGATCCACACTCAACGGGCCAAAGAGCCTCATGTGGCTAGCGAGCCGCAGTTTGCCGACCACAGGATTAGTCCGTTTCCTATTTCTGTATATGTTTAGAAGACATTTGACAGAAGTTTCCCTTCTGGACAAAAAGTGAAGAAATTGCTGTTTGTATCTAAATTGGCCTGAATCACAACGGATCAGAGTCAGCCTTGGAGAAGAGTCTGTAGTGTGGGTTGTCCAGTTTTGACCTGAGCCCGAAATAATGACTTTTTTTCTCTCCTCGATGAATTAATATGGAAATTGATACCATACTTGCAGGTGACACAAAGCTAGAGCTAGTCAACCCATTAGATGGCAGATTCAGGAACTGATCCTAAAGGATAGAACATGTGCCCAAATGAGTCAAGATTAAAAAAATAAAGAAAACTCTAGCGTATAAATGGGACAGACATTATCAGTAGTATGTGTGAGGAAAGAGTTGAAGATCTTAAGTCTTTTTTTATTTATTTTAGAAACAGCGTCAAAGAGATAATAGGCTCGTAGACTATATTACTTACAGTAGCAGTACCTTAGAACAGTCACATTTCCATAGTGGCTGGTCAGTGGTGTCAAATGTTGTGGAGACGCCCAAGAAAGTGGTTCTGAGGTTTACATTTGGTGATAAGGAGGTCATTGTTGGCTTTCAAGAGAGTGATTTCAGCTAAGTGAGTAGATCAGCATCCAACGACAAAGGCTTTTGAGGAATGTAGAGAGTGTGAGCAAAAATAAACTACCCATCTGAGACTTTTGATTGGTAAAGAAAAAAATAATAGCTTTTAAGCAGAGAAGATAAAGTAATATTGAATTAATGTCAAGTTCTCCTGTTTTAGAAAACTTGGGTGATTTCATGTAAGTAAGAGCAAAAACTATAATTAAAACTCAAGAGCCCTCTGTGGAGTGTCTTTAGACCAGTGGTTCTCAACCTTCCTAATGCCACGTCCTTTTAATGCAGTTCCTCATGTTGTGGTGACCCCCGACCATGAAATTATTTAGACTGCTTTAGACTATTGTGTAGCTTCAGCTATGCTCTGCCTCTAATAACAATTTTTTGTATTTTTTATTACTTCTACATTTATTATACAAATAAGCATACCAGAACGACTAGCTCTGGAGTAAGAAGACGTGGAATATAGAGCAGAATTACTGGGCTAGTAAAAGGATTTTCAGGGGTCTAAATTATGAATGATTACTGACAGAAAGACAATTTTCTGCAAAAACTCAATCAACTCCACAGTAGAGAAGCAACCTCTACAGCGAACATGGACCAACATTAAACAAAGGAGAGCAGACAATGATGGAAAACCCAGGTAATAACAAATAGCAGGATCAGAAATAGGGGCAGGATGGAGATGCTGCCCCCACCAGACTGGACTACAGACTCTAGAACTGGCCAGTAGAAACAAGTGGCAATCAACACCAGAACCATGATGTTTTCTGGTGCTGGGTTCAGAAACACCAGATTGAGTATTAAAATTAGACTGATTTTTTTAAAAAATATTTTCAATATATTTTATTGATTTCAGAGAGGAAGGAAGAGCGAGAGAGAGATAGAAACATCAATGATGAGAGAGAACCATCGATTGGCTGCCTACTGCACACCCTCTACTGAGGATCCAGCCGGCAACCCGGGCATGTGCCCTTGACTGGGAATAGAACCGGTGACCTCCTGGTTCATAGGTTGACACTCAACCACTGAGCCATACTGGCTGGGCCATGATGTGGTTTTGTAGTGGAATTATTTGTAGCTTGTTACATGGATCTGTATGCTTAAGTACCATACGGTATACAGCTACGCCATTAAGAAGAAAAGGAAAACTCAAGAGCAGCCCGCACTTAAAAATAAGTAGTTCGTCCTAGAGTGAAGCACATGACTCCTCTCATGGCACCTCCCCAACATGACAAATTCTGTATTTCTAAAAGGTGAAGAAATCTCTTGGAAAAACTGACTCTGCCAAACACATGCATGAAGTTAAGCAAATGTCAAATTGGTACATTAAGCTGTACTCCTTTGCTTCTTTGTTTAGCAACCAAAGAGTTCACAAATTACAAGTAGTTCCCAACTTACTAAGAAGTTGTTTTCTAAAAGCTCGTTGGCAAATCAGTTCTGTGACAGCATCGTGTTGCGGTTCAGAGTGGAGCCAGGCCGCCCAGGTTCAAATCCGGACCCCACCTCCTACTTAATGAATTGGACTCCAGCTTCCACCGTTAGAGAAGGGGACGCCTACTCAAAGCATTGTTTTGGCTGAAACCGGTTTGGCTCAGTGGATAGAGCATCGCCCTGCAGACTGAAAGGTCCCAGGTTTGATTCCAGTCAAGGGCATGTATCTTGGTTGCAGGCACATCCCCAGTAGGGGGCGTGCAGGAGGCGGCTGATCGATGTGTCTCTCTCTCACACAGAAGTTTCTGACTCTATCCCTCTTCTTTCCTCTCTGTAAAAATCAATAAAATATATATTTTTTTAAAAAAAGCATTGTTTTGTTGGGGTTAATGACATTGAAAGTTCTTAGACTCTGGCCTGGTGTATAATGAGTGTTCTAGCTTGTTGGCTATTGTTAGCATTAGCACATGCACAGGAATAGGAACACAGTAACTAGTTCCTCCAGCAGGGGGGTCAGAGGGACTGCGGGTACAGAGAAGGATGAAAGAGAAATGTGTCCCCAGGGGATGGGTAAAATGTCTGTACTCTCCATGTGCCTAAGAGGAGACTCGTCTCTAGGTTACTTTTCCCAAAGTGTTGAGCAAAAAACACATTTACATTCCAAAGAGCACGTTAATCAAACATAAATAAATAAATTTAAATACTTAATTAAATGTAAAAGTCAAGTAATCAGATGGCAGTGGGGAATGTTGTCTATTATATCCATTCCTCTTGGAGAGTTATAGTGCATGGATTCAGTCCTGGGATTAAAAAGAGAAAAATACTGCCCTAGCCAGTTGGGTTCAGTGGATAGAGCATCGGCCTGCAGACCTAAGGGTCCCAGGTTCGACTCCAGTCAAGGGTATATACCTCAGTTGCAGGCTCCTCCCTGACCCGGGCCCAGGTTGGGGGTGTGTGCAAGAGACAACCAATTGATGTGTTTTCTCACATTGATATTTCTCTCTGTCTTTCCCTCTCTCTTCCACTCTCTCTAAAAATCAATGGAAAAATATCCTCGGGTGAGGATCACAAAAAAAGAGAGAGAAATACTGTTGAATATTAACTCAGCATTTTCTAAACTTTTGTGACCATCAAATCCAACTTCCTCTTACCTGCAATTAGCGCCAAATTGTGGGAGGTGCTTCTATGGGTTAGTTGCTTCCCAGATATTCTCAATTAAAGAACGAACAGCAGTTATGCCTGAGGAAATAAAAGTGGAGGCTTTGACTCACAAGCCTCAGAGAATTGTGAAAATGCTACCCATAATTTGAATATTGGTTAAATCCTGATTGCTACTCTTGCTCAACCCATCCAAAGTCAGAACAGCAATGTTAAAACAAAACATAAAACTCCAACATTTCCTTTTCTCTGCTCATTGTAGTAAGTCCACTATGGATAATTTTTCTGTTTCATTTTACGGACTTTAATGAAGATAAATCTGAGAACTCTAAAGTGCATTGATGCATTATAATCCTTCCTTAATAAATCCAAAATTGGTTTTGTTTTAAAAGAAAGGGAAGCTTTTAACTATGATAGATTGCATGGAAAAACAGGTAATATTTATGGCAGCTCAGTCAAGTTTTTACAATGCATTCTAGTACTTATGCTAGCTCATACTAGTTTTCTTGCTTCTGGTAATGTTATTTATCTATGGGTTAGAATTTAAATGAATCAGATGCAGCAAGGGGGCACACATTGCTCCAATAAGTCTGAGTTTCACCACAACTCGCTTAGCTTTAATTTCTCTTTTTGAAACATCTCAGAGATGTTTTAGAATGCCATTTTCCTGTTTTCCTGCCCACGATGGTAATAAAAGAATCAGTCTAGGCACAAAAATTTCTGACATAAGAAGAGAGAATTATTCTTTTAATATATTTTATTGATTTTTTACAGTGAAGAAAGGAAAGGGATAGAGTTAGAAACATCGATGAGAGAGAAACATCGATCAGCTGCCTCTTGCACACCTCCTACTGGGGATGTGCCCACAACCAAGGTACATGCCCTTGACCTGAATCGAACCTGGGACCCTTCAGTCCACAGGCCAGTGCTCTATCCACTGAGCCAAACAGGTTAGGGCAGAAGAGAGAATTTAATTTTTCAGAATCTCAATTGATTCATTTAACAAATACCTGTTGCACGCATTACATGTGCTAGAATATATGCTAAGTGTTTGAAATACTACTGTGAACAAAAATAGATAAGCTCTCTATCCACTTGGAGCATCTAATCCCAGAGGGTATATCCTATATAATAAAAGGCTAATATGCAGATAGACCAAACGGTGGAACAACCGAACAACCAGTAGCTATGATGTGTGCTGACCATCAGGGAGCGTGTGCAGAACATGCTGAGCATCAACCATGTTAGAATAGGGGAGCAGGGGAGCAGGGACACCAAATCAAGGCAGGGCACTGGTCACTGTCATCAGGGCGAGCCTCTGGTGGTTGCTGAAAATATTTTGCTCCTGCACACCATAGTCCTGCCCGGCACTCGCACCCATTGCCAGTGCAGGCCCCACTAGCACCCACAGCTGCCTGCCAGCCCCAATTGCCCCTGAGGGCTTCTCCTCCTCCCCCTGTTCCTGAGGGGCAATCAGGGCAGCAGCTGCTGCTCGCACTCACTGAAGCTGCCGGCCCCAATCACTCCACACTGTCAGCATGTGTGACTAGTCAGGGGGTCCGGGGGAGCAGGGCTGCTGGCAGACAGGAGACCTGGGCCACAGGGGGAGAAGCCAGATGGGGGTGTGGAGGATGGTCTGAGACCCAACCCTGTGCCTACAGCAGCCTCACAGCCCACAGTTCCTTTCAAGGTGCACGAATCCGTGCACGGGGCCCCTAGTGTCTATATAATTACCTATAAAAAAGATTTAAATGAAATTGCTCTGAAGAAGAGACATTTGGTTCTATGAACACCTATAATAGAAAAAAATTTTTTACTTCATCGGGGGACCCAGGACACCTCCCTAAGAAAACATTAATGGAATCAGGAACTGAAGGAAGAACGGTCGTTAAACAGATGACAAAAGAGGGGGAAAGCCTAGCAGACAGGAGCCCACAGGTGGGCAAGACCCTGGCAAGCAAGGGCCTGGTGCCCATCCCTCTCGGTTAGCCACTTCCTGGGAAAGGAAACTGACGAGCTGACCCCGACTCAATGGTGAGTGACAAAAAATAATGCCATGTGTCCAGGGAGAGTTGCATTTTCATTCTTGAAGATGGAGAATCTTAGCATGGGAGTCAGGGGAGGGGGATTATAATTTAAATAATGCTGAAGCTTCAAGTACTAGGACAGCCTGATAAGGAAGCTATTCTGGAGTAAGCAGGGCTCCGAGGGGCTCCCACCTACTGCTGCCTGAAGAATGACCCTCCTGGCTCCCACGGGGAAAAGGGGAAGTGGAGGCAATGGAAAGAAGGAAGGAGGAATCTAAGAGGTGGAAGTAAGTTAATGCATAGTTTAAAAAAAAAAAAAGATGAAGCAAAGTCTGTTATCAATGCCCTGTCAGAGCTGGTTTCAGGCTTCCTCCACTGTGTAGCAACCACCCCGAAACCCCAATTCACTTCTCAGAATTCTCATTGTTAGGGTTCCAGCAAGGCTTGGTGGGAGGTTCTCCTGTCCACGGATGCACCTGCCTTCATCTGGAAGTCCAAGACCAACGCTAATCCTACAAGACCCTCCAGGTTGCCTCTCGTGATTGGGTCCGAGCTTCGTTATCCAAAGACAACGGGCTCCCAAGTGGAAACTTTCCAGAAGGCCCTGCCCCAGCGCTCACCACTAAGCCAGCCTCAGGCTGCAGGTCATTTGCAAATGCCCCACTGGCCAGAACGAACCCCAAGCCCACCGTTAAAGAAGGATGGACTCACAGATGCAAGAACGAGAATTCCACATCTATTACTGCCAAAGCGTCATTAAAAAGCTCCATCCTTCTCCTATCATATCTGCAAACGTTCTCCACACACACACAGGCTCCCGCTGCAAAGAAGACAAATTTTGCAGGGTATTTAAGTCCCTTGTGGCATTAAACTGTGCTCTTTAGAAGAAGAAAAAAAACACAAAACAATCATTTACATGGGAGAATCACCACAAGTCAATTTATCACTGGATTCATTTGTAAAAGGGGGTGAAATGGGAGTCACCCAATTTTGCCGTTTGTGAGGAGAGATGGCTGGGATTATTGAACACGATGTTTAATCGCCTGTGATTTCAATGATTCATGCCATCCCAGCTCCTTATCACAAACGGGCTGTGCTGGATGGAATTCATGACGTGTCAGCAGGGAGCGGTGCCAGCGAAGGTCCCGTCCGGGAGGCAGGAGCGCTGGGAGCGAGAGGGAAACGGCGGTTTGCTAGGGATCAGCTCACGGGATTGCGATGCTCGGGAAGAAGGTCATGAAGGGGCTCAGGACCAGGCCAGCCGGACTGACACCCCAACATGAAGTGGGGGAGAGGGCAGGCAAGCTGGAAGTGGATCTGTCACACACTCAGCCACACAGGAGACCTGCAGCAACCACTGTCCTTCTGCACGGAGCTGTGCAGGTGCCCAGCCCAGGGTGTGAGAAGCTGAAGACTGAGATCCAGGGGGGTCGGAAGAGCTGGGGTCCCAGCGCATGAACAAAGCCAACAGTGGGCCCCAGGTCAGCCAGGGGAGCACAGGCTCCGACAACTTCACCCCACCTTCCACAGCTCACCCGGGGTCTCCAGGGATCCCCTGAATCAGACAGGCAGGAAGTTCTGAGAGGTGTACCTCCAGCTGAGTTGAGTGGACACAAAACGCCCATCACGTGCTCCTGAGAAACTCACCCATCTGGGGATGTTCTCCCGCTTTCTCCTGAGTATTTACGTGTTTCTCACCTGAGGCTGATCTGAGATCCACTCAGGAGCTTGAAGAAAATCTCAGACTTTAGGCAAAGTACCTCTGAGTGGCTGCTACCCCGTGTCCGTTGATTCTGTTTCCTTGGTAACCTGGGCCTCTGAAATGCAAATAGAGTTCCTCCTTCACTCATGCTCTAAGAAAACTAAGGGAAGGACCAAATTGTGAAAGACTAGAAATGGTATTTTTATTTTACTTTCGCTTGAGAGCAGCATGAGACAAGGAAGACTGGTCAGAACTAAAACTGACAAATGACTACTGAAAGGCATTTTTTTAAATGTGACTTATTCCAAGAGTTCTGACCTCAAACCTGCTCCTCACACTAACATTAAAAATGGTAGTCCCAAAGCAAGAGAATTTTATTTAAAACATTAACAACTATCCATTAAACATCAACGCTGTGCTACATGTTTGAAGAGAAGTATGTACTACCTTTCAAATTTCTTGATTGGGTGAATTTTCACATGCTTTCTCCTGCATTTACATGCCTGCTTCTGCCTTGTCTGACTAACCACCTCTTGCTCATCTCCCAGAACCCTCCTCTGCAAAATCTCCCAGAATTCCCTACTCATGCCCCAGGCAATAAGAATCAGTCTCCTCTACAAGCTACTGCCATAACTTACAAATCATTTCATTTTTTCACTTAGACCAAAACAGAACTGTATTGCCCTTCTATGATCCCACTAGTGGCCCAGTGCACGAAATTCATGCACTCAGGGGTGTCCCTCAGGCTGGCCTGTGTCCTCTCGCAGTCTGGGAGCCTCGGAAGATGTCCAACTGACGGCTTAGGAGAGTGGACCTAAGCCGGCAGTTGGACATCCTTAGCACTGCCCCAGAGGCGGGAGAGACTCCCACCACCGCTGCTGCGCTTGACAGCTGTGAGCCGGCTTCTGGCTGAGCGGTGTTCCCCCTGTGGGAGTGCACTGATCATTAGGGAAGCTCCTGCATTGAGTGTCTGCTCCTTGGTGGTCAGTGTGCATCATAGCAACCGGTCGTTCTGCCAGTTGGTTGATTTGCACATATAGGATACTATAGTTCAAGGGACCATGTCACAGGTATCTGTCACCTGGCACAGCACATGGTACCCAATTTATAATGAACAACCGTTTTAATAGTACTTATTAATTAATCACCTCATGATCTAAAAAATGTTACTTATTGCTACCATTGGCTTTTCTGTGGCTTCTTCCCATCTGAATTGCAACTCCTCACTCCCCGTTCCTTCCAAACATCGCATGCCAATAATCTCTGGTTCCTCACCTCTTGGACATCCCCTACGTCCATTTGGAGTCTAAAAAAAAATTAAGGTGGGTCA
The DNA here is from genome assembly GCA_004026805.1 of Lasiurus borealis. Classification (NCBI taxonomy): domain Eukaryota; kingdom Metazoa; phylum Chordata; class Mammalia; order Chiroptera; family Vespertilionidae; genus Lasiurus; species Lasiurus borealis. The sequence continues at coordinate 20,494 of PVJN01013383.1, read as the reverse complement.
AAACCGGTTTGGCTCAGTGGATAGAGCATCGGCCTGAGGACTGAAAGGTCCCAGGCTCGATTCCAGTCAAGGGCATGTACTTGGTTGCAAGGACATCCCCAGTAGGGGGCGTGCAGGAGGCAGCTGATCAATGTCTCTCTCATTGATGTTTCTAGCTCTCTGTCCCTCTCCCTTCCTCTCTCTATAAAGATCAATAAAATATATTTTAAAAATAAATTAAAATTAAAAAATGAAGGTGGTTTGGGTTTCACCATCTCATGAATGCTCTCTCTTTTCCCAGGGCCTTGCCCCCGCGCCTCCCCATGGGCAGTGAAGGTCCCCGTGCTCAGCGCTCCTCCCCACCTTAACGAGGCCCCTCTTCGCACAGGCTCACGCTGTGGGAGAACCTCTTACGCTAAACTCTACCTTATTGCCCACGTCCTCCCTTGCAATCAATCCAATTTCATGCTCAGGTAATGGCATGAGAATATAAAATCATGGCAGTTAGAAACATGTTTATCTTCTTTGTTCCATTTTAACTCCACTGCCTTGATTTCTGTGGGAGAAAAAAAAAATATTACTCCAGAGGAACAAAAAGCTCGCGCATCAAATAGGAACCATGACATTTTTTGAAATGACCAAGCACTTGTAATTTAAGAAAGAAATGTAATTAATTGGCAGAAAACATGGTTCTTGTTGTGCCGTCTGCCACGGGGTAATTATGGGGAGATTGTGATATTGGTGTGTGCTCCAAATTCTCCAGTGAAAAGCACAATTAATAACATACACAGGAATTAGTAATTTTTAATGTATATTGCATTAGTACAAGAAAAAAATTAGACGGGCTAGAAACACTAACTTGTGTGCTTAAAAAGACAATAATTATCATAATTATGTGCTTAGGCTTTTTTTGTCTTTGTTTCAGCTGTGCTCCAACTATGAATGAATGGTTCTTTTCAACTTCTGGCTATAGCTTTAATACCAAAGCGCTGCTGATAAACTAGTAGAAAGTGGACATTAGAGCATTTTATTATTCCTCACAGGGCAAGGGGCAAGGGGAGAAAAAAAACCTTCCCAAAACAACTCAATATCTCGCTAAATTTTTAAAAATACAGATATCTGAAACAATTCAGTTAGTCTCAGGAGAATAAATGGCTCTTTCAAATGCGTCGACTAAAAGCATTTGGCTCAATTCCACTTCAAGTTATTTAAATAATAGAGCACCTACTACTTTCTTTGTGGAAATAACATTAATATTCTATTCTCACGGAAAAACCTTTAAAAAATCTCATCCTAGAACAAAAAGAGAGATACAGAGGCAGTAAAGCATGCAACAGACTGTCAAATTACAGCAGGAAGGCTGGGGAGTGTTGGTGAGGGGAGAAAGAGATCAACCGAAGGACTTGTATGTATGCATGTAAGTACAACCAATGGACACAAGATACTGGGGGCGGGTAAGGGGGATGAGGGCATGTGACAGGGGTTAGGAGCGGCTGGGGGAAGGTTAATGGGGAGAAAAAGAAAGATATATCTACAACTATATGTAATACTTTAAACAATAAAATAAAATTTCAAAATAAAAAATAAATTTAAATAAATTCAAAGTTTCATCCTAAGTATAGATGGTGGTAATGGGATGTTTTATATAGTGAGACTGCCATATCCTCTACCTTATTGTTCTAAACATTCTGTAACTTCTTTCTTCCATTGAGGCCAAAGAAGAATTTGAGGCTGTCAGTGTGCAAAGATAGTAACCAAGACCAGCTAGGACAATATACATCTCCGAGGATGCCAGCCTGGACAGGTGAAGACCAAGCAGAGGCAGTAAAGCATCAAACAGACCGTCAAATTCCGGCAGGAAGGCTGGGGAGTGTTGGGGAGAGGGGGAAAGAGATCAGCCGCTCCACTCCCCCTTTGATGTTGTGTAATTCACCATGCTCTCCACTCCACGTGGCCTCTGAACAAAGATGTGTCCCCAGAAACAGGAAGAGGAGCATAAAACACCCTGAGTGAAGGGCAAGTGTCCACCATCCAAGAAATGGACAGAAAACCTAAACAGACACTCCTCCAAAGTGGACATACTAGTACAAATGGCCAAGAGACATATGGAAAAATGCTCGATGTCACTAATCATCAGAGAGATGCAAACTAAAGTGACAATGAGATATCGCCTCACACCTGTCAGAATTGTTACCATTAATAAATCAACAAGCAAGCACTGGTGGCGGGGGGGGGGAGGATGTGGAGAAAAGGGAACCCTAGTGCACTACTGGTGGGAATGCAGGCTGGTGCAGCCACTGTGGAGAATAGTATGGAGTTTCCTCAAAAAAACTAAAAATGAAACTTCCCTTTGACGCAGTGATTCACTTCTGGAATATACCTCAAGAAACTGGGAACAACAATCAGAAAGGATATATGCACCCCTATGTTCATTGCACTGCAATTTATAATACCTAAGATCTGGAAACAGCCCAAGTGCCCATCAGTAGATGAGGGTATAAAATAAGTTGTGGTACATTTACACAGTGGGACACTATGCAGCAGTAAAAAAGGATCTCTTACCCTTTAAGACAGCATGGAGGGGCCTTTCCCAGGAGTGATTTCTGACACAGAATATTCCAGTAACTCAGAGTGTAGTGATCCCCGCTAATCCAAGAGGGACATGTCCCCAGACCCTCAGTGGATGCCCAAAACCACGTCTATTACCAAGCCCTATATATACTGTTTTATCCGATACATGCATCTCTTTTCACTCAAAAGAAGGACTTTACACCTTCTCTGTGGAATATTCCAACTGCCAGCATCACCACCCTGAGGCTCTGGGGCCATGATTAGGTAAAATCAGAGTTACTTGCTGAGACCGGTTTGGCTCAGTGGATAGAGTGTTGGTCTGCGGACTGAAAGGTCCCAGGTTCGATTCTGGTTGGGGGCATGTACCATGCTTGCGGGCACATCTCCACTGTGGGGCGGCTGATCGATGTCTCTCTCTCTCTCATCGATATTTCTGACTTTCTATCTCTCTCCCTTCCTCTCTGTAAAAAATCATTGAAATTTTTTTTTAAAAAAAATCAGAGTTACTTGAACGCAACGTCAGTCTGATGACCGCAACAGCCACCATGTGTACAGGGCGGACACTTGACAAAGGGATGACTCACACCCAGCGGGGGACAGAGCGGGGCTCACGAGAATTCGTCGGGCCACTCAGAACCGCACACGATTTAAAACCGAGGGGCTGTTTATTTCTGGAATTCCCCCTTCCAGATTCTCAGCCCAGAATGGATTGCAAATGGCTAAATCCGTGGAAAGCGAAACCGCTGATAAGGGGCCTGGCCGCAGTGATGGAGCATTCTGAAGACCAAACCGGGACCTGCTCTCGTGCCGTGGGGAGAAAATCAGCTCCCTCCTGCCGGAATGAAAGGGGTTAGTCAGTCACGCTTTCCCCCGGGTCCCCAGAGTTTTACATGTGGCTGTTACTCTCCCCAGCGAGGCCGCTGCCTGTGTGTGCGGCAGGGGACCAGACTCGCAGGGTCTGAGAGGGATTAACGGGCACAAGACCTGCTGCCCCTGTGGGAGGGGCACTCCTCACAGCCATTCGCTGGCTTTGGAAAAGCTGTTCCAGAAAGGACCGGTTTAGACAGAAGCCCCCTGGCTACAGTTAGCTGTCCCCTTAAGGGAGAAGCTTCCCAGTTCTGCTTTTCCAACAGCAAACCAAGAACCAGGAGGATGGAGAACAATGGCTTGCTTCAACGTCTACAGCAGTGGTTCTCAACCTTCCCAAGGCCGCGACCCTTGCACACAGTTCCTCATGTGGTGGTGACCCCTAACCATGAAATTTTGCTACTGTTGTGCATCGTGATGTAAATATCTGCATTTTCCGATGGTCTTAGGTGACCCCTGTGAAAGGGTCATTCGACCCCCAAAGGGGTCGCGACCCATGGGTTGAGAACTGCTGGTCTACATGGTCCCTTCCCAGGGGCCGCTGCTATTTCCATCCCGCCATCCAGTGCTGCTGTGTGGCCTTCATCTCCCCGACCACAGCAGGAAAAGGGAAGGAGAGGGCAGCTCTTCCTATGCCACCTTGACAACGGAGGGACTAGGAGCGCCTCGGACCCCCTGCTCTCATCTCTCATTTCCCTGTCCCTTGCCTCCCCTGTGGGGGTCAGGAATGAGCCACATCATCCCATATCACCCGCATTCTCCAGAGCCACATCCCGCCTCACTTCTCAAAGCCCAAGGCGACCACTTCCGCTCTGTGCCACCCTCTGGCCACGTGCGTACTTGCCCCTGAACTTGGGCGCCTTGCGTGGCGGCGTCACTGTACCCTCTCCATGCCTGTCCCTCCGTGTCTTTGCTCTTCAGGATGACCCGAGCAACGCGGCCCGTGTCCCCGGCTCCCTGAAGGTCTGGCCCGGTCTGGGGGTGAACGTGAACTACCCAGCAGCCAGCCAGACTCCACTTCTTCATGGCAACCTTCCCATTAGTTTTCTTCTTCACAAACTGGCTGCAGAAAGAACTGGAAAGCAAAGTGCGAGGTGGCAATCTTTGGTGAGAATATGAAGTGCGAGTATGGTGTACAGAGCAATGCTTTGGCGTCAACGTGACAGAGATGCAGTATCTTCCCCTTAGTGAGGGCCTAAGCTTTTCACATTCTCCATAATCATAAACTGGCCCTCCTCTGCCTATCCAATATAATTTTCTTTTTTTCTTTTTTTTAAATATATTTTATTGATTTTTTACAGAGAGGAAGGGAGAGGGATAGAAAGTCAGAAACATCAATGAGAGAGAGACATCGATCAGCCGCCTCCTGCATGCCCCACAGTGGAGATATTCCTGCAACCAAGGTACATGCCCTTGACCGGAATGGAACCTGGGACCTTTCAGTCTGCAGGCCGACACTCTATCCATTGAGCCAAACCGGTTTTGGCCCAATATGATTTTCTACTCTTCCCCCAGAGAAGTTATCTACTATGACCTAACGTTTTTCCTACCACTCTCTTCATCATTATAGGGAAGAGTTTCACATATCTAATTACTGACTCATCACCTACATCATTCTTTTACCCGCATCCAAAAGATTTCCATCCGGAATTACAGTATACACCATGTGCAATATCTATAACCATTTAAGTAGTAAAACACACACACACACACACACACACACACACACACACATTCAATTCCTTAACCACGGCTCTTTGGCACCTTGAGTGTGGCTCTTCCATAAAATACCACGTGCGGGTGTGCACATACAGTGCAATTGAAACTTCGTGGCCCATGCACAGAAGTCGGTTTTCGGCCTGGGCGAGTCTATTGTGAAGAAGTGGCGTTAGAAGAAGTTTAAAAAATTCGGTTCTCCAAAGAAATTTCAATTGTTATGCTGGTGATGTTTGGCTCTGTTGACTAATGACTTTGCCGACCACTGCCTTAGCCCAATAGGTAACTTCTAAGAAATAAGAGTTTAAGAACAGCTATCTTGAGTGCTTTGAGATTCAAACGTTGCCATTTTTGCTGTTGGACTGAACAAACACTTTAAAGGTTTCACTTACCCAAGTATTCTTTTCTCTTTGTTAATTAACTTAATTCCTCTTTCTTTTGAGAATCTAAAGAGCAGCTGGATTATGCAAGCTGCTGCCACTGGAGTGAGGAGTCTGGGGCTGTTGTTTTTACCAGTCTGACCCAATAACATTTGTTGGCAGAGACTCCCCCAAACTGGCAAGAGCGATAAATTAGATATTTGAACTATTCTCCCTAGTTGCACGACCGAACTATCCAACTTTCCAGTGCTAAAACGCTTTCATTCGCAAGATTCACGTCTTCGGGGACTCGAAAATGTGCCTCTCAGTCGGATGAACACATGGGTTATGAGTTATTAATTATGCCGAAGCGTCTATGGGATCACATAAATTGAACTAAACCCTAAAGCTGACGGGTGCATAATACTTCCCATATTTGCTTGGGATGAGACAACAGTAAAATCTAAAATCCAGGGTGGTCGTGACTCAGAGAGAATCCACAAGGACAAGGCCCACTTTCCACAGCCGTTACCACAAATGTAACTGCTATCCCCTGACTGGAAGGCCTGAGCACCCCCTGCAGGGAGAGATTATTCCCCTCTCTTAGTCCTCTCTATGCCAATCCCTAGGGGAAAAAAAAAAGTTACCCCCTGCAGGGAGAGATTATTCCCCTCTCTTAGTCCTCTCTATGCCAATCCCTAGGAGGAAAAAAAAAGAGTTACAGCATAAGATTTATATACCAGAAACTGTCCAAAGTGACAAAAATAGGTAGACAGGTACAAACATATGTATAATGCATAAATACTTATCCATTTACAGTGGTACCTCGAGATAGGAGTTTAATTCGTTCCGTAACCTTGAGGCGTGGGAAACTATGAGACGCTCGAGTCGAGGTAAACTGGTGGGTCGTGTGCAGCCGGCCGATCCGAGCGATTACTCGTATCTCAACTGTTGCTCGTATTTCAAAGCAAAAATCGCTCACTCGACGGCTCGTATCTCAAAAATCTCATATGTTAGGGCACTCATATCTCAAGGTACCGCTGTACTTACATATGCTCTTTCCTTAAATAACTCAAACACAAATTCTCCATTTAAGACAAACAAGAAAAAATAATGGACAATTAGTAAGGCCTAAAAGACAAATCATCAATAGCATTTCACTGCCCAAGTGCAATTGCTATTTTTTTGATACCAGACTATAGGGTGCAATGGAATTTAAAAAAATGTATTTATATTTGAATATCAAAACGACATAGTGAACAATACAAGAATAAAATTCAGTCGTTTATTCTCAGTTGTATGACTGATCAGAAAAGGAGGAATGATAAATTGGATGGGTGAAAATTATCTTTGTGGATTTAAGACTTCACTGTAATTAATCATCTAAGACCACCAAACTTTTGGAGTATTGATTTAAGAAATTATGTTTCAAAAAAAACTTCAATATCCTAACCAAAAAGTAAAATAAAACCAACTACTACATCATAAATTTTCAATTCAATTAACACAAATGAATGACAAAGGATTACCGTCAAAGAATGAGATCACCCTAAAGTTAAAAGTATTTGCTATGAATGATGAAAATAAATTTAAAAACCTAAGTGTAATTATTTTTTATTTAAACTGAATGCAGGAATTTTCTCCAAAAAAAAAAAAAATTCTAAGTCACTGCTCTTCTAGAAAAGGAAAGGGGCATACAGATACCATCTACTTGCTACTAATAGGACTTTAATGATATAATTCACTCTTGGGGTTCCTTATAACCTGAGTCCCATTAACAAATTGCATTTATCCCTCAAAAATTAAAAAGGAATCTTTTCTGCTTTAAAACATACACACACACACGATCTTAATTGCAAGCACAGCAAAACAGAAATTGATTATTAAACCAACAAATATTGTGAGTTGTACACTCAGTAAACATGAGCATCATAGTAAAAAAATTTCACACCAGTTACTTATTTTTCTGGCTTCGAAATCGTTTTTAGGTGTTAATAATTGTTTCAAGAAACTCACCACACATTCATCCTCTATAGAGCTTTTGGCAATGTAGCAACATCACCAAAATATATATATATACACTTTTACTGCAAAAAGACATGATCTTTACTAGTGCTTAAACAAAGCACGCGTAACTAAAGGGGAAAAAACCATGCCACCATTTCTCCCAAATGTGATCAGTTACGTAAGACCTCAAAGCACACTCTGATTTGTGGGTGGGAAAAAAAAGTATTTCTTGTGAACCTTAAGACAGATTAATTTCATCTACTTTATAGTAGCAAGTCTTCCCCGGATATTACTAACAAGCAGAGCTATTCAATGCTAGCGTTTTGTCGCCAGAGACAATTGCTACATCAATGTGCAAACATAATGAACTCATTTTATTAGGCAAATAGTTGAATTCCATTCAAGTGCACTTAGTACAGTACTACACATTATAAATTGATTGAAATTAAAGAGATCTCCGATTAGAAATGGGGTTTTAAAAAATACAATTAATACTGATTTCACATTACGTTTCATTGGTGTTCTAATGAAACACACAAAGCAAATGGCTTAACTGTTTCCAGCATCTCTGGAAGGTTCTTTAGTCCTTTCACATATCCAAATAGAAGTGAGAAAAATACACCCCTGGTATCTACAATTGAAAGTACAGTTTGGAAAAAACCAAACCCAATTTGATGTGGTTGGTTCAGACGATGGTTAAAGGTCAGAGGTCGGCTCCGGAGTTGATGAAAGTTTCAAGTTAGTCACATTTGTTGGAAAAAACCATCGGCCCAGGTGCCTGCAATGTTTACACTGCGTCGGATTGTTCAGATCTGCGTCTGGTTAAGTCTCGGATTCTAGACTTAACTTCTGGAAACATCACTGGCTACTGAGCAGGAATTTTTTTAAAAATCTAAACAGATTACATTGAAAACGAGGCTGTTCTTTCTCCTTTTATAAAATACTTGTGATTTATGACACCAAAAATATATATATATATGCACAGAAAGACGTGTCGAATTGTTTTCAGTCCTTTTTCCGAAATGCTCTTGAAAAAATCTCCCTGTGTTTGCTCTGCCTTCTTCAGGGTCTTCCTCTCCGTGCAAGCGCTCTGCTACAGATGTGCGTCAGTGTCTAGAGTGAGACGTCCGTGGCCTGTTCCCACAGGTTCCCCTGCCACTAGACGACAGCTTGACCTTTGAAGCTTACTTCTGGTAGGATTCTCGAACTTTCGCCTGCAGCGCATCACAGGTCTTCTTGGCATCGCCGAGCAGCATGGCCGTGTTGGGCTTGTAGAAGATTGGGTTGTCCACTGCGGCATAGCCAACGCCCAAGGACCTCTTCATAACAATGACCTAGGAAGCGAAAAGGAAGGGAGAGAGAGAGCATGTCACAGCCGGGGCTGGGTGGGTACTAGGCACGCAAACATTGCCCCGCCCTCACTCTGAACGGGTGTGTCTCTCTACAGTTCTCTAGTTCAGCGACTCTTACAATATACCAGGAGTATTGTTTTTAAATATATTATTTTTCTTCAGAGAGGAAGAGAGAAGGAGAGAGAGATGGAAACATCAATGATGGGAGAATCACTGATTGGCTGCCTCTTGCACGCCCCCTGCTGAGGATCCAGCCCACAATCTGGGCATGGGCCCTTAACCAGGAAACAAACCAGTGACCGCATGGTTCACAGGTCAGCGCTCAACCACTGAGTCACACCACTCAGGCACAAGGAGTATTTTGATGCATATTCACATTGTATTAACTTTAATTTTTTAAAATGTGCCCCTACGTCTATACCCATGGAAGAAAAGGCCCTATGAACAATAGTTTATCTCTGAGTGAGCAGACTGCGACTTGCTTCTCAGTGCTTTTGTCCACAAAGACTATGTGTGACATTTTCTAGACAGAAAACTATGCATCTTTCTATGAACGGGCTAAAGCGAACAAACACCGCGATGGAGCGTCTACGACAAATTGTTAAATGAATGTGGTTGGGTGGGAAAGCGGTATCAGTCCTGTTCCCTCACTTAAGGAAAAAAATGTATCAGAAACTCCAATACAGCCGAGACCGGTTTGGCTCAGTGGATAGAGCATCGGCTTGCGGACTGAAAGGTCCCAGGTTCGATTCCAGTCAGGGGCATGTACCTTGCTTGCGGGCACATCTCCACTGTGGGGCATGCAGGAGGTGGCTGATCGATGTCTCTCTCTCATCGATGTTTCTGACTTTTTATATCTCTCTCCCTTCCTCTCTGTAAAAAATCAATAAAATATATTAAAAAAAGAAAAGAAACTCCAACACAGAAGCCCAAAGAGCACCCTCGCTGTCACAAGGAGAGACTAAGAGCTAAGACTGCGGTCCTACAAGCAGGACGGAAGGGAAGTCTGTCTCTGGTGCTGATATGCTACAGACATTTGCAATCACACAGGTTACAGCTGTGCTGTCCTGCTGGACATCAAGTCAGTTCTTAATGAGAAGAAAGCTTCCCTATGGTCAAGTCCGGGGCTGGCAAACCACAGCTCGCGAGCCACATGCGGCTCTTTGGCCCCTGGAGTGTGGCTCTTCCATAAAATACCACGGCCTGGGCGAGTCTATTTTGAAAAAGTGGCATTAGAAGAAATTTAAGTTTAAAAAATTTGGCTCTCCAAAGAAATTTCAATTGTCGTGCTGTTGATATTTGGCTCTGTTGACTAATGAGTTTGCTGACCACTGGTCTAGGACATGCCATCTCTCCAATAAGGAAAGCAGTACAAATGTGTTCATGATTCAAATAGCATTAGTACAACCGTGTACTCTGCAAACTCTTTGTTTTGTTTTGTTTTGTTAATCCTCACCCAAGGATATGTTTTCCATTGATTTTTAGGGAGAATGGAAGGGATGGGAGTGAAGAAGACAGAAAGAGAGAGAGAGAAACATCAATGTGAGAGAGACACATCAATTGATTGACTCCCGGATGTGCCCGGACTGAGGTAGGGCCCAAAGATTGAACCTGCAACCCAGGTATGTGCCCTTGACCGTGAATTGAACCTATGACCCCTCGGTGCACAGACCAACACTCTAACTCAGTGGTTCTCAACCTTCCTAATGCCATGACCCTTTAATAGAATTCCTCATGTAGTGGTGACCTCCAACCATAAAATGATTTCCGTTGCTACTTCATAGCTGTCATTTTGCTACTGTTATGAACTGTAATGTAAATATCTGATATGCAGGATGTATTTTCGTTGCCACAAACTGAACATAAGTAAAGCTTAGGGATTAATCACAAAAACAATACGTAATTATATATTGTGAAATATTTATTTCTAATGACAAATAAATGAAATTTTGTCTTGAATCGTGGTGTAGCATGGGTAACAGTCTTCCTAGGACAACAGTAAACTATATTGCTACACTTTGCTACACCGAGGAGCGGTGTGTTGGTTCCTAAGACCATGGGAAATAGATGTTTTCCAATATTCTTAGGCGACCCCTGTGAAAGGGTCATTCCACCCCCAAAGGGGTCACAACCCACAGGTTGAGAACCGCTGCTCTAACTGCTGAGCCACACTGGCAAGGGCTCTGCAAACTCTCCAACATTAATGACCAATGCAGTAATTTCTCCTATCCCATGAACCAGTGCAAGGCTTATCTGCTCACGTGCCACAAACACTGAGTTGTAACCTCATGCAGACAGTCAAGAGAAGCAGCGTGAAAGGGGAAATGCACATTCTGTAACCACGGTTCTGACAACGCGGATCTGACTTCGGGCTGGGCAGAGGACAACCGGCCAGAACCTCGCTCCCCACAACCTAGCGAACCCCCCCCCTTCATGAGCGTGTGCACGTGCAGAGCCCGCTTCCTCATGCCACGCCGCTGTCCGATTTCCCAATCACCTTCCTTCCAGACACCCCATCACGACGGACGAACTCCCTCTCGATAACATGAAACGGAAAAAACGCGCCCGTCTCCCTATAGGAAGGCGAGGGGCGGACTCGCTGTCCCAGAGAGAAGCCATCTGCTCCACGGAGCGCGGCCTGGACCTGGGCCAGACTCATTCCGTGTTCGGCTGTGGTTACAGATGCCGTTACTCCGGCCGCACAGCCCCTCGTGGCTCTGCTGTGACTGAGGCATCCGTTCATTCAGACTCCCCAGCGGCCACCGAGCACAGAAGCTGCCTCGGGGGAACCGGACCCTAATCCTACTGCAACTCCTGGGCCTCCTCAAACCTTCGCCACGTCTCATCAAGGGAACAAGTAGAGCTCCTCTGTGCCTTTTAAGAGTTTTGATGCCGAAACCGGTTTGGCTCAGTGGATAGAGCGTCGGCCTGTGGACTGAAGGGTCCCAGGTTCGATTCCGGTCAAGGGCATGTATCTTGGTTGCGGGCACATCCCTGGTAGGGAGTGTGCAGGAGGCAGCTGATCGATGTCTCTCTCTCATCGATGTTTTTAACTCTCCATCCCTCTCCCTTCCTCTCTGTAAAAAATCAATAAAATATATTTTTTTTAAAAAAGAGTTTTGATAACGAGGATGAAGCACTGAAACTTACCTGCTTTGACTTCCAGACCTCGAGAACCGGCATGCCTGCGATAATAGAGTTCGGATCTTCCTGCGCTGCTGAATTCACAGTGTCATTGGCTCCGATTACAAGGACCAAATCGGTGTCTACATCGTGAAAGAAAAAAAAAAGAGGAAATATAAAACTCAGGGGAGTCACTTCCACGTCTTTCCGTGAAAATGAGGCTTGATCTGGCTTTGGAACAACGATCACAACAGAAGCTAATGTCGGTCAGACCCCCGCTTGTGCCAGGCCCCGTGCCAGGGGCTTCTTTATCAGAGAGGTTCGGTCACCGAGCCAGCGTCACACAGCTAAAAAGCAGTCGGCCTGCATCCAGCCTGAGCGTCCTGGCTGGAGCTTGCGTTATTACGCTTTCCTTCCCTAATGTAACTTTATATAGTTCTTTTCATTATCCCAAGGCGATCTTGCCAGTTACAATATTTTCTAATATCTGTGTTCCATTTTCAGCTTCTAAGATGACCACATCCGTGCAACTCGATGTCTGAAAGCAAACGGTCCGCGCGTCTGCACCGTATTAAAGCTGTGTCCCTAATTCCTGGAACTGACAGGTTTCACACATAACGCAGCAAGAGTGAAATCGGAAAGGAGGCATAAAATTAAAACGGCCTACGTTCCCTCTTTAAGCATTCTAACGTGAACTACCTGAGGACGCTGCCAAGATGCCATGAGAATCTAGACATACACACGGTTTCATTATTTTTCTCTAACCAACTGTTTGTTTGTTTTTCTGTTAACAGTGGACACCTGCCAGAGGGAACTGGTTTAATTTTAACAAACGTGATCTTGGGCCAAATGTCATTAGCATTCCACCCACAGCCACACGGGACAGCACCTTGTCCAGGGAAGCCTATTGCTTTCAAGGGGACAGAAAACGACTGTTCTGGTCCTGAGCTGGTACAACTGGAAACCGGTAAACGCTGCAGAAGTCAGACCCTGAATGAGCAACAGCAATTTTATAAATGAGGAACCTGAGCCTGCGTCCCCAGTTCAAGGTCATGAGAAAGAGAGTCAGGACCTGGACTGCAAAGCCAGGTGTGTTGTTCCGAGTCCCTGGGCAATCCACCTCCTTACGTGGCCGCGCAGGGCCTGCTCCGTCCCTCAGCTCTCCTCCTGTGCTGCTTACAACCCAGGTAAACCAGTCAGCACTGCTTCGTTTCCATCATGGTGACTGCCTCCCCGCCATGAGCAGGTGGCCCTGCATTCCGACGAGCCTGTCTGCCGTGATCCCCCGGTTTCTGTCCCGGACGGGCACGGCTTCAGTCACTCTAAGCACAAGCCACTGTCCCCACGGGCCCCATCGCTTACCTGGGAAATCCTGGTTGATCTCGTCCATTTCCAACACGATATCGTACGGCACGCCCGCCTCCGCCAGCAGCACGTTCAGCTGGCCCGGCATCCGGCCTGCAACGGGGTGAATGCCAAACCTAGGCGGGAAACACACGAACAGCTGGCCTCACTGGATGGGCCAACACGGACAGAGACCCCAAGATCACCTCCCGGCGGGCACAGTGTGACCTTGGCCCCTCTGCTCCTCCTGCTGCTGCCTCCTCTCTGCCGGCAGAAGTAGAACCGGCACCGGGATGCGGTCAGCTTACAAAGACTGACGTTGGACATTCGGTGTCTCAGTATGGCACACGCTAGGACTCTTTGAACTACAATGAACTCCCCACGACATTCCTCTGTGACATCACCTTACGTTCAATAAGCCTTCTGCTTTCGTTCTACTTTCTGACACACCTTGAGTCTTTAAAAAAACACACGTAAGTCGGCATGGAATTAAACATGTGCCATGAAAAATCAACCCCAGCCAAAACCGGTTTGGCTCGGTGGATAGAGCATCGGCCTGTTGACTGAAGGGTCCCAGGTTCGATTCTGGTCAAGGGCATGTATCTTGGTTGCGGGCACATCCCCAGTGGGGGGCGTGCAGGAGGCGGCTGATGGATGTCTCTCTCTCATGGATGTTTCTGACTGTCCCTCTCTCTTCCTCTCTGTAAAAATTCAATAAAATATATTTTTTTAAAAAAATCAACTCCATAGTCGGCATTAACCTCCGTGTTCAAAAGTGGGAAAATCAAATATTGTCCTGGGCGTGAGTGAATGGCCTACAGTCTTTCAGGGAGTGAGGGAGCATTACTCCACATCACAGAAGGAATATGACGGGAACACACTGCCGTGTCCACAAGGCGGAGGTGGGCAGAGATCAGAGCTCCACGCTTTATTGAGGCAAAGGAAACTGAAGCAACAAGCAATTCCTTCCAACCCCGGCCACAGGGGATCTATAAAGTCATGTAACCCAGCCTCTTGCCTATCACACTGACCTCTGTCCCCCCAGCATCAGGCACAGTCCCTGGCATACAAGAAGAGCTCAAGAAAAAGCAAATCCAGGGAAGAAACACATCTTATAGAATCTTGTGGCAGGGAACCATCCAGTCTCACTTAGATGCCTTCAGTGACCAGAAAGTCACTCCTTCCTGAGGTCTGCTGCATTCCTAGACAACCCTGATAATTACAGTGGTACCTCGAGATATGAGTTTAATTCGTTCCGTAACCTTGAGGCGTGGGAAACTGGTGGGTCGTGTGCAACTGGCCAATCCTCGTGGTTACTCGTATCTCAAATGTTGCTCGTATTTCAAAGCAAAAATCACTCGCTTGACAGCTCGTATCTCAAAAATCTCGTATGTTAGGGCACTGGTATCTCAAGGTACCACTGTACATGTAACACATGCACCTGTGCACAAGCACACACTCGTTTCAGTAAGCCGGGGAGAACCCCATCTCATTGCTCTCCAAGGCCTGTAGTTTTGTCACCGGCAGCAAGTCTGTAGTTTTGCCATCTGCAGCCACGAGTCTACCCCCTCTTCCCTCTGTGGGTCCCTTCCAGCCAGCCTAGGATGCCTACTAAGCGAACCAGCCAATGCCCCGCAGGATGTCCCAGCTGCCTGTTCCCACCTCCCCCGGCAGGGCCCAGCTCACCCGCAGCCCCTCCCGGAGAACACGGTACCGCTGCCTGTGGTCCGGCTGCACAAGGCCCAGCCAGCGAGCCACATCCTCGGGTCCCCGCTGACGAAGCCTGAGGTGCATGAGCACCGACAGGCAGCACGGCCCCTCACTGTCCCTGGCAGAACGCGCGGTCACTGGAGATGCTGTTACTTTCACGAAGCTGCTGCCCAGCCAGGCCGCCCGCCCGACTCCCAGCCTGGCCCAGATTCAAGCACCAGCACTGTCCCCTCACCCAGCAGACCCGCCAAGAGCTATAGAATGTCCATTTTTATCACCTAGATAAAAATGGTGCACGCTTTTCTACACCTTTAAAACTGAGCATGAGGAGTCTGGGCTACTGGAAGGCTTATCACTGGAGAAAAAGAAAGGCATCAAGCTGAAACCAGTTTGGCTCAGTGGATAGAGTGTCGGCCTGCGGACTGAAAGGTCCTGGGTTTGATTTCGGTCAAGGGCATGTACCTTGGTTGCGGGCACATCCCCAGTAGAGGGCGTGCAGGAGGCAGTTGATAGATGTCTCTCTCTCATTGATGTTTCTGGCTCTCTATCCCTCTCCCTTCCTCTCTGTAAAAAATCAATAAAATATGTTGTTGTCTTTTTAAAAAAAAAAAAAGAGAGAGAGAGAGAGAGAGAGAGAAAAGAAAGGCATCAAGTGACGGGTATTCTCTGGACCAGATTTCCCTTCGCATAATCTTTCTTCCGGGACCAATGAGTGTTCCTCCATGAGCAACTTATGTTGAAAAAAAGAGAAACTCGGATCGAAAAGGAAAAAAAAAAAAAGTTATCTCTAGGTAGTTGTACAACAGATCGTGGCTTTTTCCCTCGTGTTTTTAATCTTTTTCTAGGAGAATGTACAGTTTAAATGAACTCCCTCTAACATCAATTAATCCTCCATGCTTTTTCTGTTGTGATTTAATTCATAAGTGATTTCTCATGTATTACCTTTTTCTGGCCCAAAGAGTGTCCATCAAGATTTAGAACGTAGCCCTAACCGATGTGGCTCAGCGGGATAGAGCGTCAGCCTGCGGACTGAAGGGTCCCGGGTTCAATTTCGGTCAAGGGCATGTACCTTGGTAGCGGGCACATCCCCAGTGGGAGTGTACAGGAAGCAGCTGATCGATGTGTCTAACTTTCTCTCCTTCCATCCTCTCTGTAAAAACTCAACAAAAAACATATTTAAAAAAAAAAAAAAGATTTAGAACGTAGGGCCGCTGATTCAAATCTAGTACTTCGTTAAATAGATTGGGTTTTAGAGTTGCATTCCTTTATCTAAAAAGAGTGAGCGAGAACGTAGACGAGAGGGGCTGGCATGTACGCTGACATAATGGCTAATATTCGCTCTCTAGGATGTACCATGCGGTGTGCACAACTTTATGAGTCCACGGTCACACGAGGATTCAAGAGTCTGAACTTTTTAACTACTATCCAGTATAGGCAGTCAAGCAGTTTAAGAGATGGTTCTGTTTAGACAACAGTTCAGGTTAACCAGCTGTGTGATGTTGGACAAATCACTTCATGACTCTCGCTCCGTCTCAGTTTCCCCAGAGAGGGGGAACCAGCTGTTATTATGAGGCCACGGGCCCGAGGCTATTAAAACCTCTCCGGAGAAGAGGTCTAAGAAATACCTATTTATCTCCGCTTGAATGGGTGTAATAAGGAGTTCCAAGAACCCAATTTCTAGAGTGTTCGGAGAGAAGCTCAGAGCCAAGAAATGTTCAACAGTGCTATCAGCGATAAACAATAAATTAAGGGTTTGCATGGACAAACAGACAGAGGAGGGAAAAATGTCTCTTAGTATGCAAAGTGCTCCAACAATGCAAAACACTGACCGGCATCCCCTAAGTGCTGGGGAAGGAGATTCTGAAAAAAAAATTACTACAAGTGGGAGGTAGAAATGACTGCATAAAATAAACCATTAATAATTTATGATTCGTTTAAAAGGAATCCCTCCCCTCTTCCCTCAGTGGGCTGTCTGCAGTCCGATTTTAATGAGAATAAAATTAAAGACACTCAACAGTTCATTTCAACCACTGCTCCCCAACCTCACTGTCTCATCAGCTTTCAAGTTCTCTTTTTTTTTTTATTCTTCCTTTTTAGAGAGAGGGGGGAAGGAGAGAGAGAGAAACATCTATGAGAGAGAAACATCATCTATTGGCTGCCTCCTGCACACCCCCTTCTGGGGATCAAGCCCACAGTGCAGGCATGTGCCTTGACCGGCAATCGATCCTTTGACCTTTGGGTTTCTGGGTCAATGTTCAACCACTGAGCTACACCAAACTGGGCAGCTTTTAAGTTCTTCGACCATAGTTTCTCTCCTGCCATTTTGGGGAATGTAACAGTCCCATCACTTGAGTAAAAAATGTACAATGTTTTCTAAAAAGAAATATTGCTTTTTTTTTTTAATAAACATTTAAATGCTAATGTCATTCTCTTTCCCATACCAGAACTTTCGATCACTCCTGGAAATGACGGAAATTAGGCAAAATACTGACCACTGAGGTTCACATTCTCCCTGTAGAAGTGCAAGTCACAATCAACACGACCGCAGCCGTTTTCAAACTGTCGCAGAGAAAACATTTCCAAAGTGTGATGCAGACTCTTTGGCTGAGATATCTCTTTAAAATGGTGATATTTTTACAGTAGCAATAAAACATTTGAAAAAAATTTCGCCGGGTACCAAAGTATACGCTCATTTAATAAGTTATTATTACTAAACTCCAAATCTGAACATAAATATCATTTTAATACTTTAATAACACAGTATTTTAAGCATTGATATAAAAAATATACTAGGAAAGAAGATGCACATATTAAAATCACCAAAACGGTCCTCGCTGGTTTGGCTTGGTGGATAGAGCATCGGCCTGGGGATGGAAGGGTCGCAGGTTTAATTCCGGTCAAGGGCACGTGCCCAGTTTGTGGGCTCAATCCCTAGTGGCGGGGAAGGGGATGACAGAGGCAGCTGATGAAAGATTCTCTCTCACCATTGACACCTCTCTCTTCTTTTCTCTCTGAAGTCAATAAAAATATATTTAAAAAGAAATGGTGCCCATGTCCACTCACCTATTAGAAATTAAAAAAAAAATTTTTTAGTTTGAAAAACTCTTTTCACGTCACAGAGTGAAATTTAAACATATTATTCATCAGCTGATTTCCATTCTAGGTTAATGCCCATTTGCATTTCATCGGTGTCCGTTTCAGGTCAACATTCCAAATTAGCAGAGGGCTGCTTGCCAGATTCACGCACAGGTGGTTTTACCTCTGTCACCGACTAGACCCACAGACACAGCTCCGTAATCACATTCAGTTCAGGGGCTGCCGCTGAAAAGCATCCGGGGTTCAGAAGAAACACAGACTCTCCAGCGACTTAGCAAATCACACGGTCTAAGTGAAAAAAGATCAGCTGGCTGGAAAAACGGCAAAACTATTTTCAAGCAGACCAAACAAAACAGAAGTTGACCAGAGAGTCCTCATCTTCTTTACACAGGATAAAATAAAATGATCTTCAAATGCAAAAGGGAGAATTGGACTTAAAATTTCAGAAGAAAAAAAAAACCAACTACTTTCTGTTAATTTAAAACAAATGCCCCAGTGAGGGGATGTTCCAGGCTTCTCTGTAGATCAGGGAGAGAGAAGCTCGTGAATCTGAGCTGATGCACTCGGTTTTGGAGTCAAGAGTGTTTCACATACAAATGTGAAGGGTAGTTGGTTGGCATTGGACATGATCAAGACAGCTGCTAGCAGCTGGGACGGCCTTCCAGGTATGGGAAGAGGCAGAAGATCATCAATGGTCTGAACTTCCCGTAAGAGAGGACCCGCTTAGGTGGACTCGGGACTTCCAGAATAATGTAAGATATCGCTCTTTCTCACTGCTCTAGTACTAACCGCCACCCAGGACTCAGCTGAGCTCCTCTGAGATGTTCATAGTAATCCTGAGCACCAAAACCTTTCTCTTAATCTCCCAGCCCTCTGATCACCAAGAAGTATTTCCTGCTTGCCCCAGGTCCTTTCCTCTTCCCCAACATGCCTAGTGAGACTTAAAGAAAGACTGAGAGTCACACTACATGACACTCGAAGTCTGAATTAGTTTCCTGTTGCTGCTGTAACAAATTACAGTGTTACCTCGAGATACGAGTGCCCTAACATACAAGATTTTTGAGATACGAGGGATTTTTGCTTTGAAATATGAGCAACAGTTGAGATAGGAGTAATCGCTTGGATCGGCCGGCTGCACACGACCCACCAGTTTACCGCGACTCGAGCGTCTCATAGTTTCCCACGCCTCAAGGTTACGGAACGAATTAAACTCGTATCTCAAGGTACCACTGTACCACAAATTGAGTAGCTCACAGCAACACAAATTGATGATGCTGTTGCAGTTCTGGAAGTCAGAGTCCAACGTCCATTTCTCAGCTCTGAAATCATGGTGCTGGTAGGACTAGAAATCCATGGCTGCCCCCATTCCTTGGCTTGTGGCTGCATCACTGGGACTTCTCTTTCCATCGACACTTCTCTGAGTCTGACCCCGGTGACGACATGGGGCCCACCTGAATAATCCAGGATTATCTCCCGATCTCAAAATCCTCACGTCAAATCTTCAAAAGTTCTCTTTTGCCATTTGCCACGTAACACAACGCTTTCACAGATTTTTAAGGATTAGGAGGTGAACATACTTGGGGTCGTTATTCAGTCTGCCACAAACTCCCTTTTCCAGTCCTCAAATTCCATGAACTAGAGTTTCCGTTTCAGCTGAGTAAACCAACATACACCTCGTGATTTACTTTTGGATTTGGATTTTGTATTCCTCTTTGACTCCGGTATTTTTGTTTAATTTTAATTTATTTACTTGCTTTTAATTATACCTTTGCTTATCTTTAAATTAATCCACTGGCTATCATCTTTATGCTTTCCCTCAGGTGTCATGGACCCAATTAGAAATCAAAGACCTCTAAATGTATGAGTTACCACTGTAATGTGTGATTAGCCGCAGACTTCATAAAGACGATGTTTCTTTTCAGCTGGTTGCAGAGGGTACATAATCGCAAAGCTAACCCACATGTTAGGCGGAACATCCCAAAGGGCAGATCACTTTATATCTGTTTGTATAATAATTTATTCTACTAAACCTTTGAGACGCTAAGACTGGAGACAAACACACGCAAGACTATTCTAAGAGAATGCCAATGTTTTGAGAGAAACAACAGAACACGCTACATTTGTAGAAATATGTATGTGCATGTTGATGAGGCAATGGGAGTTTATAACAATCCTGGCCCGCGCAACTGGCTCATCTCCAAAGTATGTATTAAAGTTAATTGTATCAGACGTCGGTTGGCCAAGCGCGGCAATTTCCAGGAACCCCCGGCCAAAGCTCATCAATGTCCCATCATCACCTGAAGAATATCCAGAATTCTGAACGGCAAAGCCTACTGGCCTTTTGGTTCTTCCCTTTCAACTGGAAAAAAA
>PVJN01013382.1:12731-49010 GCA_004026805.1 Lasiurus borealis | reverse complement strand
TAAGCTGAGCCACTGTGAGATTTTCCCTATTTGTTTGAGCAATGCTGGGTTTTCCTGTGCTCAAAGTGTCCAGATGATGGGCAGAGTTAGCTAGAGATGCTGTGGCTTACTCAGGGGAGAATACACATGATATCTCAGTATTTAACTGCCTCCCTTATCTAGTCAGTAAACCATGGGCAAATGTTAAATGAAAAGGGTTCCAAATCTGTAATTTTTTTCAAGTTGGTGCATAGCAGTATTTCTCAGCCTCGACAGCATATGTATTAGAATTACCTGGAGAAATTGAAAAGATACTGATGACTGGTTCCCACTCCAGGCCAATTATATATGATTTCCGGGATGATGGTGGTAGGCAATGAGACCAGTATTTCAAAAAGTTTACCAGGAAGTTTAAATGTACAGTTGAGACCACTGATGCATGGGGTGATGGAGGAGTGAGGTGGGTGGGGGGAGGAATGAGAGTGGAGAATGAACAGAAGTGCGAAGAGGCAAGAACAGGGTCCCTGGAATTAGTGGGATGTGGGTTTGCATCTTGGCTCTGCCATATGCTAGAGCTGTGTGGCACTGGGCAAATTATTTCTATCCTGAGCCTCAGTCTTCCCATGTTTATGGTGCATATATTCATATATACCTTATAAAATTGTTATGAGAATTAAACAAGTAATGTATGGATCCTGGGACATAGTAGGAAGTTTATACATAGAGCTATTTTATTATTATTATTAGACAACATTATTGAAAAATATCATGTTCAGCTTACAGTTCTTATTAGGAAAGAAGGGGAGGAAGAGGATCTGAGGTTGATAATCTATGGGAGAGGAGGGAGAAGGAGAAGATAAAGACAAGTGACCCAACCAGCTAATGGTGTTACCTCTGCATGTATGAGCGCAGGAGTGTGATTCCCAGCAGAAAGTACATCATGATGGAGCACACCATCATGGTCAGTCCCAGGAGAATGGCCCGGTCTTCTCCTGCTTTCAGTGCTGTGACAGTTTTCCTTTTGTCCAAGAGGTGGTGGTCCCTGATTTTTTGGTAAATATTTCTGAGGTTGAAAATAATAAAGTCTTATATGAGATTTACAGTTACCAGAGAGTACATAAGCCACTTTCCATGCCTTCTTAGGGCAGGGAGGTTGAGAGGAGCCCTTCCAAACCTGCCTGAGTGCAATTAGATCCCAGTTTGTGCCCGTTGCCACCCCCCCTCCCCGCCACACACACACACCAACTCTGAGTAGAAACAAGTAGCCAAAACTTTTCTCTTCTTTTCTCTCATGGAACAACTGCATTATCTGATCATTTTCTGATAAAATATAGACAGTTTGATAATAAAATCTCAGGAGTATATTCAAAACAACAAAATTACAAATGTTTTAAAAATTTAAATTATTATAATGTATCCCAATAATTTTTCTTTAAAGAAAAAAAAAAGAAGTCCTTCTTTACTTGGGCCCACGTCTATCTGCAAATACTTTTTCCTTCTCTCTAAATCTAAGGAAGGGAAACAATCCTCTCAATCCTTAACATATGCTTTGGGTTTGTTCCTTTGCCATTTAACCCCCAGCTGATTATCACTGATATTTTTATGCTCTCTGAATACATAATGGAATGTTAATTCAGAATCTGTCAACTTCATACCTTATTTCTCCTCAGCAGTAAAATACAGAATTTATTTTGGTTAACATTTTCCTCAAGCTTAGGATTGCTTAGGGTTATGGTTGGCTTAAGATTTATAAGCAATGTTGAGATATGGAGTGGTGAATTAGCCTTCTTTTATGCGTAAACCCTCGAGTGAGTTTACAAAAATGTTAGTCAAATCAAAGCAAGATTCTATGACTTTGGATAGTTAT
The DNA here is from genome assembly GCA_004026805.1 of Lasiurus borealis. Classification (NCBI taxonomy): domain Eukaryota; kingdom Metazoa; phylum Chordata; class Mammalia; order Chiroptera; family Vespertilionidae; genus Lasiurus; species Lasiurus borealis. The sequence goes on along the minus strand of PVJN01013382.1, from coordinate 47,164 downwards.
TATTATTATTATTTTTGCCATTTATCATACAGCAGCAATATTGGGTCTGAAGGAACATGAAATTGGAGTAAAATGATTTCCTGAATTCCAAACTTGATTTCACTGCCTACTAGCTCTGTGATCAAGGACTAGCTCCTCAGCCTTTCTGATTCTCAGGTTCCTGGAAAGTGAAAATGATATGTCCACTGCATTGTAATGGTTAAATGAGATACATAAATAAGTTATCCAGTAGAATAACTAGCATTATGTAAATGTTCCCTTTGAAAAATGGGGTGAGAGTTTGGGTCCATGACATGAGTCTCAGAACATCCTAAAATTACTATTCTCCAAAGAATTTTCAAATGACTGAATGGACAAGAAAACAAACAAACAAACAAACAAATATAGAAAACTGATCAGTAGAGGATTGGATTTGAAACAGGTCTGGAAGAAAAGGAAGAAAAGGAAGAAAAGAAGAAATTGCTCGGGTGCTTGGAGAGTTACATGAGAATAGGAAAGAAAGCAATGCTCAGGGATTCCATCAAGGCAGGTGGCCAAGGAGCAGTATGAGATCTTGTTTAGTTTCTATTTTGAGATGGGAGCTCTGAATCAAAGGGGTGTGGGAGCTGGGGAGTTGTATGTCTTTAGTGCTGGGAAAGGGAGAGGACATGTAGAAGACTAAAAATGGATAAAAAATGCATTTTTTTTAGCTTCAGCAATAAAACAACATACACAAGAATAACTAGATTTTTCTTTAACATTTTTTTATCAGTCATTCTTGTTTAAAAAAGAAACTAGAGTAGAATGCAGTATACAACTTGGCAGGAGAGGGAAGAGATGTCTGGTATTTGTGCAGATGTATGTATATTCAATTGTGTGAATATTCATTTAACTCTGTGCTCCAGAATGGCCTTACTAGTGTTTATGGCAGGCATCTGTTCTAGTTGGCTGTTACATATTGGGCTGGTTGTTAAATATTTTGATTTCTGTTATAAGTATGAGGTTGTTTATATACTTAATGTGTTTCCAAAAGGTTTTAGGGTATTTATTAATCTGGTTATTAAATGTAAAATCAACCAATTAGCTTACTATTATTGATATTATTTTAAAGTTCTCTTTATGAGATAGTTATACAAATCTTATTCTTTCCCAGAGGAATGGGCCCATCTTGGGAAGAGAATAATAGGCCTTTGATCTTCTTCTTTTTATGGCTGCATCCTTCTTGGCTCCTGCCCTCACTCAGTCTGGCCATTCATTATCCTCATTGCCAGATGCACAGAGAGACCCTATTGTTCATTATTCTCAGGTTCCTGGACTAGCTAGCCACTTCCCACCCTCCAATATTTCCTACTGTTTTCTGAGATTTTCTTTGAAAAATGTAGGGTTTATATTGAAGCTCTTTAAAGTTGATCCTTTATGAACTGGAATGAAAAAAAAGAGAGAAAAAAAAAAAGAAAGAAAACCAGTGCCCATTAGCAGCTAAAGCTCTTGAGCAGGCAAATTTCTGAAACAAGAAGAAACAGGCTGAATCTGACTTTAATGACCTTCTGTGAAACCATAATCTGATGTTACTTTGCTATTATTGTTCATCAAAATGTAGTTAATTCTGATGGCTGCCATTGAGAGTTGGATTTTCTGCAGATGGAAGCCAGCAAGGAGGGAGCAGTAGTCTCAGTTCCAGTGTTAGGCTGCTAGACAGCATCACTTATGTCAGTCTATCCTCATAAAAAAGACAAAGTGTAATCAGTCAGGAATGTCACTTGAATAAGAGCATATAAAAATGATTCAAGTGGGTAATTTACAAATCACAATTTGAAAATGGCTAACAAATGGCTTCATATGCTCTGGAATGTGTAGCGAAGTGGAAAAATGATTGGTTTCCACACAGGCCAGACACATCTGGAAAATTAGGATATTACTCAGCAAAACAAAAGTGGGCGAGTGGGGTGAAATTAATAAAATTCATTAGTAAGTTATTGAATTAATGAATAAATCAAGGAATGAATGGTTTAGGGAAACAAAGAGTTCAATTTAAATCCACAAATTTAACTTGAGTGCTGGTAACCTCTAGTTACTGGTGATATGGCTACTAACCAAGAGGAAGAGATATGAAAAAAAATCATCGCAGGCTAGTCAATTCAATGAGGGAGATATTCACAGAATGAGTACAGAAGAGGATTAATTTCCCCAGCCTGAGGGAGCAGGGCAGGGACAAGTATTGAGATCATGAGAAGCTTCTGAAGGAGTGTTGGCTTCAACAGAATCTTCAAAGTTGAATCAGAGTTAGCCATATGAGACAGGGAGTCAAGGGTATTTCAGATGGAAGAATCACATGAACAAATGGGTGAAGATTTGCAGCTTTATGGTAACGGTCAGAAACTACAAGCATTTTCATGTTATTGGAATGAGTATGGAATGGGGAAATGGGGCAGTTAAGTTTGGAAAGGTAGTAGGACATAAGAGTTCTGTAATTCATTCTAATGAATTTGGCCCTTATCCTTGTAGTTAATGGGAAGCTTTGTATGACATGAGGGTAATATAATGAGAACTGAGTTTCAGAATGATCATTCTGGCTGTAATGTGGAGAAACAATGAATTAGAAATGGAGGAAGACTTAAATCAGAAATAAGAATTAGGAGAATCCAAGATGGTGGCATAGATAAACACCTACACTGCTGCCTCGCACAATAATTTCAAAACTACAACTAAAAGACAGAACAGACATCATCTAGAACCACAGGAAAGCTGGCTGAGTGGAAATTCTACAACTAGAAGGAAAGAGAGGGGCTCACAGAGACCCAGAGGAAATTCAAAAAACTGAAGTACAAAGACGCACATGTGGAGAGAGCAGGTGCCAGAGTGCCTGGCTGGCTTTCTCTGGCAGGAGGGAGATGGAGATTCCCAATGGAATTGAACCCCTTATCCTACGACACTAAACCACAGGTCCAGCTGAAACTCATATTGGGGGAGTTTGGACTGTGAAAAGGGAGAAGTGCACGGAAATTTAGGGGAGTCGCAAAAGATCAGAAATCTGGGGGCAAGCATGGCACTGCACGCAGAAGATGGACTGCTAATTGTGCCATTGGCTTTCACGAGTGGGCGGGAGACAGAGCCTCCCAAGTGCACCACTTCTAACTCCCTAAACCCCAGTTTCGGGCAAAACCCTGGGGACCCAGACTCATATGGTCCCAGAGTGCAGGGGAGCCGGAAAGGCAGAGGTCTAGAGGCACTGCGAGAGCGAGCGCACACACACAGGGTCCACTACAGCGATTACCCAGTCTTGTGAGACCCAGGGGCTGTGAAGGGAGGAGCTGACTGGAAGGCAAGTGGTCCCTGAAGCCCTGAGACTCCACCCATCCCAAGCTCAACAGAGAGGCTTTTGCAGTTTTGCAAGTCTTGTATTATGAAGCTGAATCCAACACAGAAGTTCTCTCGGCATAGTGAAAATGCCAAGACAAAGGAAGAGATCACAAACAAAAGAAATGGAGGAAAACAAATGACTGGATATAGAGTTCAAAACCATGGTTAATAGGTTTTTCAAGAATATCCTAGAAAAGCTGGATAAAGTTAGCAAGACCCAAGAGGAGATGAAAAAGGACCAACTAGAAATTAAACACACTGACTGAAATTAAAAATATTATACAGAGCTCTAACAGTCGACAAGAGTATTGCAAGAATCAAGTAAAAAATTTGAAATATAAAGAATCAGAAAACACTCAACTGGAAAAGCAAGAAGAAAAACAAATCCAAAAATGTGAAGATAATGTAAGGAGCCTCTGGGATAGCTTCAAGCGTACCAACATCAGAATTGTGGGGGTGCCAGAAGAAGAGAGAGAGCAAGATACTGAAAACCTATTTAAAGAAATAATGACTGAAAACTTCCCCCACCTGGTAAAAGAAATAGACTTACAAGTCCAAGAAGCACACAGAACCCTATATAAAAGGAATCCAAAGAGGACCACACCAAGACACATCATAATTAAAATACCAAGAGCAAAAGTCAAAGAGAGAATATTAAAACAGCAAGAGAAAAAAGTTAATTACTTACAAGGAGTCACCCATAGGATTGTCAGCTGATTTCTCAACAGAAATGATGCAGGCCAGACGGGAGTGGCAAGAAATATTCAATGTGATGAACAGCAAGAAATTACAACCAAGAATACTCCATCCAGCAAAGCTATCATTCAGAATTGAAGGGCAGATAAAGAGCTTCACAGATAAGGAAAAGCTAAAGGAGTACATCAACTCCAAACCAGTATTATATGAAATGCTGAAAGGTACTCTTTTAGAAGAGGAAGAAGAAAAAGGTAATAGATAAAAAATTATCAACAACAAATACATATCTATCAACAAGTGAATCTAAAAATTAAGTAAATTAAAAATTAGATCAACAGAATAAACTGGTGAATATAATAGAATCAGGAGCATAGAAAGGGAATGGACTGATAATTCTCAGGGGGAAAGGGGTGAGGGTGTACAGGGAGAGACTGGACAAAAATCATACACCTATGGATGAGGTCAATGGGAGGGAGGTAAGGATAGAGGGTGGGGTAGGAGCCTGGTGGAGGGAGCTATGGAGGGAAAAAAAGAGAAATAAATGTAATAATCTGAATAATAAAGATTTAATTAAAAAACAACAACATACAAAACACCCTCTAATTAAAAAAAAGAAATATCTTTAACCTGCTGAAAAAAAAAAAGAATTAGCAGATTGTTACTGTTGGGTTGGCAAGGAATTATGAGGATCTAGAATCAAGGTTGGCTAGATGTAGAAAAAAGGAGATAAAGAGAAAGTTCTGGGGGATAAAACTTTAGGATCTAGTAATCAATAGAATATAGGGGATGAATAGGAAGTAAGAAAAATAATATAGTTCAGATTTATGCCCAAGAACTTAGCTTAAATGACTGGGGAATTGGCAGAGAGGATTAAAGCAGGAAACAGTATTTCCCTATTATCAGGGCTCCAAAGTGAGGACCTTTACCCTGGTAAGAAGGGAGAGGTTGATTGTGCATTTACAAATTCTCTCCCTGACAAATAGTGTCCTGAGCTCATGTGGAGAGGAATGACCAATTGATTGGTGAGATGGGCCAGAGTATGACAGTCAGGGGGCAAGTCTATCTTTTGGGTGAGTTTGAAGCACAATTTTTTTTTTCATTCTTTAGACTTGCCTTTGTTCAGTCAGGCCTGGTGTGTACTTCCTATCTGATCCAGGTTGTAAGTTCCAGTTGGGGAAGGGAATGTCCACAGCCTGAGACTAAGTGGATTAGTGAGGTGATTTGACCCATTCCAAGTTGTCTTCAATGCTAGGGAGAATAAGTACAATGTTGTATTTTGGGCCTCAAGCCTAAACATTATCCTTAATCCTAGGAAGCCTTACTTCACTGTGCCACTACAACAGCTAATATTTTATCTCCCCTTGGCTCTTTGTAACTATTCTCTGTGAATCTACTTAAAAGGGGTTTTGGGAGAAAATGAAGGCCAATGTAGTTCACTAAAGTTGAGATCTCAGGAGGAAGAATGAATCTGGGGCTTGACTACAAATTCAGTTTCAAATATGGGGGATGTCCAACAGTAGGTACAAAGGAGGAAATTGGATTTATAAGTGTGAAGCAGATCTAGCCTTGGTGTGTGTTGGCAAAGCAGTATATTTAAGTTCTGATGGGGCAGTCTTGGCTTCATGGTTCTTGGTGAACCATGAATTAGTATGGTGGATACAAATCAATATTTACACATGTTGACATAACAAATAGTAGATCTGTACACTATTTTCTACATATATATGGAAAATTTTATCCTTTTGGAGCATATGAATTATTGATAAGTGTACAAGGAAAATCCAAACATAACAAAATATTTTTCATAAAATTATTTTTAATTGTCCATTAAAGCTTCATTTTTACCCCAAGCAATAGTCAACACAGCACAATTTTATTTCAAGCTCCATATTTGGATAGTTTCTTAAACTTTGATATTAGGTCTATAAGTCATAAGCAAAATATTTATTAGGCTATATACATACAAACATGGATATAAAGAGAAAAGTGTGAGAAAAATAATTTTCTTCTGGTCTTTCTCCCATTTAAATTAAGATTCTCTGGGTATTTAGTCTGCAGGAGAATAGTATTTCAGGTTGACACAGGGTAAAGATCATTCATTAATTCATATGTCAATGTTTTTTAAATTCTTCAAAGCAAACTGTGCTAAGTTCTGGGATACAAAGCGAATACAATGTTGGGGAGATCCCAAAAATTATGTGCATTACAATGAGACTGATTAGAGAGGAGTACAAGAGGGAAGCAGGTCAATATATTGGGGGTGGATTTGCCAAGGGATCAGATACTGAAAGGCTAATGCACCAAGATGTATCAATTAACCAATTTATTAAAGGATTACCTTGCTACTTGAATAAGTGGCCCAATTGATCACATTTAGATATAATAAAGTCATTTTAAGAAATGTTATATTAGTAAATTAATGAGTATATTTTTCTTTTTTTAATTTAATAAATCTTTATTCAGATTATTACAGTTGTTCCCATAGCTCCCCTCCACCCTGTTTCCACCCCATCCTTTGCCCTTACCCCCAGCCCCAATGTCTCTTTTCACACCCCCACACCCCTTTTCCCATGAAAATTGTCAGTCCTCTCCCTTTCTATTCCCCGATTCTATTATATTCACCAGTCTATTCTGTTCATCAAATTTTTTTTTATTTACTTGATTTTTAGATTTACTTGTTGATAGATATGTATTTGTTGTTCATAATTTTTATCTTTACCTTTTTTTTCTTCTCCTTCTTCTTAGAGAATATCTTTCAGCATTTCATATAATACTAGTTTGGCAGTGATGAACTCCTTTACCTTTTTCTTATCTGTAAAGCTCTTTATCTGACCTTCAATTCTGAATGATAGCTTTGCTGGATAGAGTATTCTTGCTTGTAGGTTCTTGCTATTCATCACTTTGAATATTTCTTGCCACTCCATCTGGCCTGCATAGTTTCTATGGAGAAATCAGCTGACAATCGTATGGGTGCTCCCTTGTGGATAACTAACTGTTTTTCTCTTGCTGCTTTTAATATTCTCTCTTTGTCTTTTGCTCTTGGCATTTTAATTATGATGTGTCTTGGTGTGGTCCTCTTTGGATTCCTTTTGTTTGGGGTTCTGTGCACTTCCTGGACTTGTAAATCTATTTCTTTCACCAGGTGGGGGAAGTTTTCAGTCATTATTTCTTTAAATAGGTTTTCAGTATCTTGCTCTCTCTCTTTTTCTGGCACCCTTATAATTCTGATGTTGGTATGCTTGAAGTTGTCACAGAAGCTCCTTATACTATCTTCATATTTTTGGATTCATTTTTCTTCTTGCTTTTCCAGTGGAGTGCTTTTACTTCTTTTTATTTCAAATCTTTGACTTGATTCTTCCAATCCTCTTGTTGACTGTTAGATCTCTGTATAATATTTTTTATTTCAGCCAGTGTATGCTTAATTTCTAGTTGGTCCCTTTTTATGTCCTTGAGGGACTTGCTAAATTTATCAAGCTTTTCTAGGAAATTCTTGAAAAACCTTATAACTATGGTTTTGAACTCTATATCCAGTCATTTGCTTTTCTCCATTTCTTTCATTTGTGATCTGTTTCTTTGTCTCCACATTTCGGCTGCTTCCTTGAGTTGATAGAGTGGCTTTGTGTACTAGGTATCTTCTAGAGCCCAGTGGCTCAGCCTCCCCAGTTACCTGAGGTAGACACTCTTAGTGCACCCCTTTATGGGCTGTGTGCCCAATCTTGTTGTAGTTAAGCCTTGATTGTTGTTGGTATCACAGGGAGGAATTGACCACAGACCAATTGACTATGAGGATCAGCTGTGTCTATGATGGGAGAACTGTGTTGGAGACACCCCTATGGGAGAAGACTTGCAAAAGCCTCTGGGCTTAACTTGAATGGGGTGGAGTCTCAGGGTGGAGCAGACAGCATTGGTTTTCTATCAGCCCTGTCCTAATAGGCCCTTGTGTCTCAGTGTCCTGTGGTAATCGCTGCAAGCACCTCTGAGAGAAAGCCGCCCTTGTGTTCCACACACTGTCAGACAGTCCAGTTTCTCCCCAAATGAATCTGGGTCCCCAGAATCTTGTCTGGAACTGGAGTTCAGTGTAGTTGGGAACTTTTGTCTTCTTCCTGGCTGAGAAAGCCAGCCTAGTACTCAGTTGCCCACCCTCTCTACACATGCATGCCTTGGTTCCTCTGCCTTCCACAGTTCCTCTGAGTCTCAATGTGCTTTTTTCTTTCTTGACAGTCCAATTTCACCCCGTCTGAGTCTGGGTTCCCAGAGTCTCACCCGGAACTGGAGTTCAGCACAGTTGGGAGCTTTTGTCTCCCTCCCTCTGCCTCCTGCAGCTCCTCTGAGTCTCAGTGTGCTTTTCTCTTTCCTTCTAGTTGTAGAATTTCTACTGAGCCAGCATCCCTGTGGTTCTGAATTATGTCTGTTTTGTCTTTTAGTTAGTTTTGAAATTGTTGTGTGAGGAAGCAGTTTAGGTTTTTACCTATGGCACCATCTTGGTTTCTCATATATATATTTCTTATAAATATTTTAAGATTATATTTCAAAATTACACTCAATTATAAATATATTCTTATGAATATATTCTTTTTAGCAGTATTTTAAGATCTGTTTGATTTTTTAAAAAGCAGTTTTCCAGGGAGGGTTTGTCTTCTTATGAATATATTCATAGATAAATCTTTCTTGAATAGGTATTTGAATATATTCTAATTAATGTAACAAAAGTTTAATGTTTCCTATGGGAGCCTTTCAGTATATATTTATTTTTAAAAATTATTTTTAGAGTCATTTACTATTTTGCTAACATTTTAGCATCCCTAAGATCCTTATGGCAAATTTCACATTATGATTGTTTTAATATATTGATCAGCTTTATCAATTAACTCACATTTGTTTTTTTTAAACATTCATAAGGTTACAGTAATTGATTTTGGATGGACATTTTTAAAGCTTTTTGAAAATTCATGAAGTTTAATTTGCTTGGTTTTTATTTTGTCTTTATAACATTATTTTATAAAATGTTTAATGTGTCTCTGCTCTAGTCCTGTTATTTTAATAGGAAGCATCGAGGTAAAAATGGTGAGACTCTCAGCTGGGGCAAAGTTGAAGAAGAGAAGCAGCAGAAAGAATAGTGTAACCTGCTGATCCTAGAAAGAGGCAACCTAGGGGAAGAGTGGAGGGGAAACTGAAGATCAGAGAGAACAGTAGGGCATGACTGGAGTGGGGTAAGAAGGAAAGACCAGAGGACAGAGAGAAAGGAAGACTATAAGCAAAGGGTGTTCAGGACACAAGGAAGGAAAGAGAGAGTGACAGAGAGGTAGAAGGACAGTGGCTGCAGACACTGAGAGGCAGAGAGGCAGAGTCTGAATGCCCCAAATCTGGACCTCCTACAATGTTTTTGGTCCCTGCTAACCCACTGAACTATGTGGAGTTACAGTGATCATACAAAATTTTTGGAATATTGCAAATTTGATAAATTCATCAAAATGATTAACTGGCAAATGAATATTTTTGGCATATTGGCTTCAGACAAATAGGCTGCCACTGTATTGGGCATTCCTTGAAAAGTTAATGGTAGGTAAATTGACCCAGGGCTGTGATTAAATCAGCATGAAGGTGGTTTAGAAGGATTCCAGTTGGAGGCCATTACTTGATTTAAGCAGGAATGGTTCAGGTCCTGAGACAGGCAGAATTGAGTCTCCAATGAGCAAACAATTGAGAAGAAGGCTAGCCAGGCAGATTGTGAGGGAATTAGGGTAGATGAGTATAGTTGGATTCCAGGATCTGGTGGGTGAGGGATAAGAAGGGGCCAGAGATAAAGGATCTTGTGTGTCTTCTAAAGTTAGAGGAGCAATTAAAATAACATAAGCAAGGAAGTGGTATAATTAGATTTGTACTTTAGAAAGATCACTCATGCTAGTGTGGTTGGTTGCTTAGAAAGCTTTTCATTTGAATGCAAAGAGACTGATTCTGAAACTCTCCCTGCATTTTAGGTATAAGATAAAGAGGAGTTGGAAAAGAGCAGGGGTGGGGAGGAGATGAAGATCTAGATGTAGGCATCATTTGTGTCCAGAGTAATAATTAACACTGGGTTTTTATGAGACTTTCTAGGCAGTCAGAGGAACAAAAGACAGCAAGGGTATTTTAGTGCATAGAGGCAGGAAGACAGGGCTGTAAAGGGTCCTGAAGTTATAGGGAGGTGAGGGGGTACCTAGTGAGTGTAGAAAAGAGAAATAGGACAGATGTGATTAGAAGTGAAGAATTATGCATATCTGAAATTACTTGTCAGAAAGAACTTCAGAAACTTACACATAATACATAATGTAATGAATATCTATATTTATGCCTCTCCGGCCCATTGAATACAGAGCTACTCAAGAGTTGGAGTCAGACCACATTCATCTTTGTAAGTTCAATCTCTTGGCATTTATTAGGCTCACAAAATATGTTCCTTTTATCTGGGATAGAAATGGCTACAAATATGTGAGATAGCCAGCACAGCGAGGCTAAGTGGTCAATTGAAAACCAAACAAATCAGAGAACACTGGCTGGAACAGGATCCTGGCTTCTGGCTTCCTATCAGTGCCCATTGGACTCTACTACTGACAAAGTTAGTATTCCTTCTAGAAAAACTTCAAGCTTTTCAAGCAAAAAGAGCCATAGGAAAAGTGTCTTCTGTTCTGTCCCATGAGGATGAATCTGCAGGGCAATGAATTGCCAAGTGCCAGCTGAGCTGAAAAGAGCAGAGTTGTGATATATTTCTGCCTCAGGAACACTCAACCTGTTATCCTGTATGGCAGAGTTGGAAGTGGCATGGATGAAAACAGCCATTGGTCTGCCTTCTGTTCACTAAAGCCTTCCATATTTTTGAGATGGGCTTCTCATAAGTATATCTAATAAACTGGTAAAAGATGGGAATCTTTTATTAGTTTCAGATTTCTTTGTGTGTTTTATCATTGAGCTAGTAAGTATTTATTTATATAGTCCAATTTGAGCAGTATAATTGTTTTTCTGTTTTCAGTCTTTTAAAGTGTACATTCCATTGGGGGGAATGTGCGTTTGAGTTCAGGAACAAATGACAGACACACTTAATACTGTCATTAACATGAGGGTTTTGCCCATGAACTTAATGTTATTGTCTGAAGGACTTCTATGCATGTGTGTGAGGCATAGCCAGTAGATACAGGGCAATGGGGGAGGGCGGGAGAGTGGGAGAGACAGATGAGGGCATGTACTGGGGGGTGGGGAGGGCAATAAGGGAAAAAATAAATAAAAATAAACTAAAAAAAATTGTCAAAGAAGATTTATAATATTACTTTATGGGTAAGAGCAAAATTATAGAAACAAAAGTAGAAGGTAATTCTTTTTAGTCAGGTCTTTTAACATATCAGATCACAGAATTTCCCAATGGTATCTTAATTTCTAATTCTTATTTATTTTTACCTGACCTATTAGCATACTAAATTTTATAAAAGTCTTTAGTGAAAAATATAAAAGAAGGAGAAATTATGTGAATTATTCAGATAATTTAGACTATCTCTATAACCTAAAGAGCCTTTGAGGAGCATTACCTTTATATTGACCACTTTATTTGGCTCTAGTACACCAATGGTAGAAATAAATAACAAAAAATAGAGTGACTTTAGACACAGAAATAAAAATATAGTTCCCCAAAACTCATGGGTCATAGAACAAAACATAATAAATTAGGATGTATTTTGAACTTAATGATAAGAAAAACACTATAGAGTAACTAGTGGCATGCAACTAAAGCAATACATAAATAGAAATATATAATCATAAGTGTTTATATTATATAACAAAAAAGCTGGAAAATTAATATGCTAGGCATCCAACTTAGGGAATTGAAGTGTAAAAAAAGGAAATAAGAAACATTAACAGATATAAATGAATTCAAAATTTATTTTTTGTTGAAGACTAATGAAATAGGTAAACCTATGACAAGACTGATCAAAAAAAAAATAGAGAAGTCTCACATAAATATCAGAAATTAAAAAAACCCATAAGCACAGATACTGAATAGATTACAAAGATAATGGAGGATGTTAGAAATAACTATAGCAATATATTTGAAAACTTTGATATATAATTTGCTAAAATATGTAGTAAATTCTTATAAATATATAACAAATGGATTCAGAAGCAACTAGAAAATCAAAATAGTTCTAAATCATTAAAACATTAAAATACTTTTATAATGGAAATAATGGACTCTGATATTTATAGGTGAGTTCTAACTATATTATACAAGTCATTCCAGAGGGAAGAAAAAGATGAGATGCAAATCATATTTATGGGGTTAGAAAATTTGGCACAAAACCCAAATCAGACAAAAAGAAAAACTGCATATCAATTTTACTCATAAACATAAATGCAAAAATTTTAAAAACAATGTAACTCACCAAATCTAGCAATATGTTAAAGTGAAAATGCATCATGATCAAGTTGGGCTATATAATATCATCATTTGATTATCTATTAATGTGATATATTATGTAAATCTTTTAAAGGCCTACTATCGCCGAAACCAGTTTGGCTCAGTAGATAGAGCATCAGCCTGTAGACTGAAAGGTTCCAGGTTCGATTCCAGTCAGGGGCATGTACCTTGCTTGCAGGCACATCCCCAGAATGGGGTGTGTAGGAGGTAGCTGATCGATGTTTCTAACTCTCTATCTCTCTCCCTTGCTCTCTGTGAAAAAGCAATAAAATATGTTAAAAAAATAAAGGCCAACTGTCATAAGATAATATAATAAATGTAGAGAAACATATTTGATAAAATTTAACATATATTCATGATACAAATTCTTATCAAATTAAAAATAAAAACATTCTTTCTGTGATAAATAATATAGAGGAAATACTTATACTAAAATTTATATGTAAAAGTGAAATGTCTAAAGCAGTGGTTCTCAAACTTTCTAATGCTGCGACCCTTTAATATAGTTCCTCATGTGTGTGACCCCCAACCATAAAATTATTTTCGCTGCTACTTCAGAACTATAATTTTGCTACTGTTATGAATCATAATGTAAATATCTGTGTTTTCCAATGGTCTTAGACAACCCTGTGGGTCAGATTCAGAACTGCTGCTGTAAAGCCTAAGACCATGGTTGGGGGTCACCACAACACGAGGAACTGTTTTATAGGGTCGCGGCTTTAGAAAGACTGAGAACCACTGGTCTAAAGAATCTAGTTTATGAACAGGAACAAAGCAAAGATGTTTACTATATTACCTGTTTTATTCATGATTTACAAACTAGTCTAATAAAGGAAGGAAAACAAATGGTATATGGTATATTTACTGATAAAGAAGAGACAAAAATATATTATTTACTAGTGATATAATTATGAAGAAAATACAAAAGAATCTACATATAAGTTATTAAAATTAATAACAAATTTTAGCATAGGTGAAACAAAATGTTAATATACCACTTGCCTCCTTCCCATATACCTGCAAATGTAGAAAATATAATTTAAACAATAAAAAAAGAAGATACTTAGGAATAAATCTAGTTATGAGCAAATTCTCTTTGTAAAAATTATAAAACTTTGTTGGGAGATATTAGGGAAAGCAAATTAATGTATAGATCAATCATATTCATTGAGAGAAACACTTGGTAACATGATACAACTCTACCACAATTAAGTAATAGATAAATAAAATTCTAATAAAAATTACCAAGAGGTGTTTTTTGTTTGTTTGTTTTTGGAAAATGGGCTTGAAAAGTTGATTCTAAAATTTGTGGAAAGTGCAAATATTTAAGAATAACAAGTATACTCCTGATTATAAAAAACAATGTGGTGACTTGTCCTATCAGATAGCAAGATGTATTGTAAAGCTGAAATGCATAAGTTCAAGTGTGATGTTTGTCTGAGGTAGACAAAATTAAATAGAATAGAGGCCCAGGAATATATTCATGTGTATATAGAAACCTTATATATAAGACATGTGTGCTTTTAGATAATTGGAGAAAAGATAAACAATCTAGTAAAATGTACTGGAACAATTGGCTATTTATATAGAAAAAAAGATTGGATGCCTATTTCGCAACACATACAAAGTCAACTTCAGATGATTTAAGACTTAACTATGAAAGGCAAACCTACAAACCATTAAGAAAACACTACAAGAGCATATTGTTTGGAATATGGAGTTAGAAGGGATTTCAAAATGTTTAAAAACTTGCTACATTAGAACACATTAAAATGAATAACATGTTCATGAAAAGACATCATAAAGAAAATGAAAACACAGGTCATAAACTGGGAGAAGCTATTTGCATGCAATAGACAGACAAAGGGTTAATATAGACTTTTATACACAATTCCTACAAATCAATAAGAAAAGGACAATCTTGTAGAAAATGGTCCATATTCTTGAATAGGCACTTGGCAGAAAAGACTGGAAAAATAAGTTCAGTCCTATTACTAATCTGAGAAATGGGATTTGAAAGCACAATACCATCTGAATTGATGAAAATTAAACACCTGAAAACTCTAGGCAAGGCTGTAGGGCAGGAGCACCACATGTATAACTGCTCTGGAAAGCAATGGCATTGCCTGGTAAAGTGGAAATGGTATACTTTTTTTAAAAAAAAAATATATATTTTATTGATTTTTTACAGAGAGGAAGGGAGAAGGATAGAGAGTTAGAAACATAGATGTGAGCCAGCCACCTCCTGCACACCCCCTACTGGGGATGTGCCCGCAACCAGGATACATGCCCTTGACTGGAATTGAACCTGGGACCTTTTAGTCCACAGACTGTTGCTCTATCCACTGAGCCAAACCGGTTTTGGCAGGAAATAGTATACTTTTGAACCAACCATTCCCTAGTTAGGTATATATTCTAAAAAGTGCTTGTACATGTAAAAGGGGACATCAACAAAAGGCATTATGGCAGCATTGCTGGTGGAAAAAGAACTGAAAATATTACAAATGTCTATTAGCAGGAGACTGGATGAATACATGGCAGTACATTCATATAATGGCCTACAGCATGAGAGAAAATGAGCCATGGCTACTCACATATAAATCATTGGAACATCGTGTTTGGTGAAAAAAGTGAGTTGCAGAATAATTCACATGGTAAGATTCCATTTTATAAAGTTTCCAAACATTCAGAAGTAAATGACATATTGTTTAAGGATTCAAATGTGACAGACTCATGAAGAAAAGCATGGGAATGGTAAATACAAAGTTCAAAATGGTGGTTATCTTTGAATGGGGGCTGGGATAGAAAGAAGGATGCTCTTAGAAAAGCACCTTCAAACATTTAAAAAATTATGATTGTTTTTTTACCCTTAAAGAAGGGTACTCAGATGTTTATTATATTATCACTAGAGGCACAGTGCATGAATCTGTGCATGGGTAGGATCTCTCAGCCTGGCAGGTGATCAGGACCAATTTGGGCCAGCTGGTCAGGGGCAGAGACCATAGGAGATTGGCTGGCTGGCCCAGGGAGGGACTGTGAAAGTTTGGTGGGCCCTGGGAGGTTGGTGGGCTGTGGGAAGTTGTGGTAAGTGTGCATCATAGCCAGTAGCTGGTCATCCAGTCATCCGGTCCTCTGGTCATAAGGGTCTCTTAGGCTTTTATATGTGTAGATTCTTGACATATTAACATGTGATATGGGAAATCCAAGATGGTGGCATAGGTGAACAACTACACTGCTGTCTCGCATAACAATTTCAAAACTACAACTAGAAGACAGAAGAGACATCATCTAGAACCACAGGAAAGCTGGCTGCGTGGATATTCTGCAACTAGAAGGAAAGAAAGGGTCTTGCGGAGACCCAGAGGAGCTGCAGAAAGCTGAGATGCGGAGACACACGCTTGGAGAGAGTGGGTGCCAGAGTGCCTGGCTGGCTTTCTCTGGTGGGAAGGGGATGGAGACGCCCAACTGCACTGAACCCCTTATTCTATGGCACTAAATCCCATGTCTGGCCAGGACTCATACAGGGGGAGTTCAGACTGTGAAGAGGGAGAAGTGCATGGAGATCTGGGGGAGATGTGAAAGGGCGGAGGTCTGGTTGCGCACACAGTTCTGCACGTAGAGGACCAATTGCTGGTTTTGCTGCTGGCTTCTGTGAGTGGGAGGTAGACAGAGCTTCCCAACGGCGCCACTTCTAGCTCCACTGAACCCCAGTTTTGGGCAAAACCCTGGGGACCCAGACTCATATGGTCCTGGAGCGCAGGGGACCTGGAAAGGTAGAGGTCTAGAGGCACTGCTCAAGCATGTACATAGGGACCGCTCCAGTGATTACCCTGTCACGTGAGACCCAGGGGCCGTGGAGGGCAGGGCCGACTGGAAGGCAAAGTGGTCCCTTAAGCCCTGAGACTCTACCCATTCCAAGCTCAACAGAGAGGCTTTTTGCAGTTTTTCAACTCTTGTATTATAAAGCTGAATCCAACACAGAAGTTCTCCTGGCATAGTGAAAATGCAGAGACAAAGGAAGAGATCACAAACAAAAGAAATGGAGAAAAACAAATGACTGGATATAGAGTTCAAAACCATGCTTATAAGGTTTTTCAAGAATATCCAAGAAAAGATGGATAAAGTTAGCGAGACCCAAGAGAAGATGAAAAAGGACCAACTAGAGATGAAAAAGGACCAACGAGAGATGAAAAAGAACCAATGAGAGATGAAAAAGGACTAACTAGAAATTAAACACACTGACTGAAATTAAAAATATTATACAGAGACCTAACAGCAGACTAGAGGAAGGCAAGAATCAAGTCAAAAATTTGAAATATAAAGAATCAGAAAACACTCAACTGGAAAAGCAAGAAGAGAAAAGAATAAAAAAATGTGAAGATAATGTAAGGAGCCTCTGGGACAGTTTCAACCGTACCAACATCAGAATTGTGGGGGTGCCAGAAGAAGAGAGAGAGCAAGATACTGAAAACCTATTTAAAGGAATAATGACTGAAAATTTCCCACATCTGGTAAAAGAGATAGACTTACAAGTCCAAGAAGCACACAGAACCCTATATAAAAGGAATCCAAAGAGAATCGCACCAAGACACATCATAATTAAAATACCAAGAGCAAAAGACAAAGAGAGGATATTAAAAGCAGCAAGAGAAAAACAGTTTATTACCTACAAGGCAGCACCCATACGACTATCAGCTGATTTCTCAACAGAAATGATGCAGGCCAGACAGGAGTGGCAAGAAATATTCAACGTGATGAACAGCAAGAAATTACAACCAAGATTACTCTATCCAGCAAAGCTATCATTCAGAATTGAAGGGCAGATAAAGAGCTTCACAGATAAGGAAAAGCTAAAGGAGTTCATCAACTCCAAACCAGTATTATATGAAATGCTGAAAGGTACTCTTTTAGAAGAGGAAGAAGAAAAAGGTAAAAGATAAAAAATTATCAACAACAAATACATATCAACGAGTGAATCTAAAAATTAAGTGAATTAAAAATTTGATCAACAGAATAAACTGGTGAATATAATAGATTCAGGAGCACAGAAAGGAAGTGGACTGATAATTCTTAGGGGGGAACGTGTGAGGGGGGAGGTGCAGGGAGAGACTGGAAAATATCATACACCTATGGATGAGGTCAGTGTGGGGAAGTAAGGGTAGAGGGAGGGGTAGGAGCCGGGTGGAGGGAGCTATGGAGGGGAAAAAAGAGAAACAAATGTAATAACCTGAATAATAAAGATTTAATTAAAAATATGTGATATGTATTCCTTCATATCAGTTCAATATTTAATAAAACAATTTGAAGAATATTCGATAAACACTCAACCTTTGTTTCCTTAACAAATAAACCCCTTCTTTTAATTCTAAATTAATTATTAGTGCTGCTATTTTATTTTGCCACCTGCAATTTAGAAATTAATGTCAGGTCACCTATCAAAAAAGTTTGTTCAGAAAAGGAAAAGTATTCCTTGATATTGCTGGACCTGTGGAATGGAGGAAAAAGGACAGAAACCCATGTATTGCATGTAGCAGATGATGGGAAAAAGGATTGGTTTTGAATGAAAATAAAATTAAAATTAACTTCAACTTACATGAAGCTATAAAACACTTGGTTTCAGAATTTTCAGTGGACTTTTCCTTCCACTTAGTTGCTGCACCTGTTTGTAAGCTCTTTTCTGATATTCCACCTCTTGAGGAATCCCTGGGCAGCCAAAATCCTGACAGTTTTGGCATTGGTGGAGTGGAGCCAAGGATTTTGGCTGCCTGGCCTCTGGGATTGTGTCTGGAGCACAGCTGGAGATGCAGGACACAGAGGCCAGGCTGGCAGAATTAGAAACTGAGGTTGGAGCAATTACCCACAGCTCTGGGCAGTGCCGCCAGACAATCTAGTTAATTTGTTTTTGAATAATTAACTCGAGGACTTTAATTATCGAGATTCATTATCAGCCACGATCACCTTCATTATCACCATGATTACTGCCACCAAGAGCATCTTAAGCAGAGCAGTAGATGCTATTCAAAATCCATTTTGAGATGTGAGTCTTATCCTACAGTGAGGATGAAACTGTGGTCAAGAAAGGTACAGACAGATGAACCAACATCAAACTCAGGAGACTGGCTTATTGGCAGATTCTGTTGCTGTATTTGTTGGCTGCTTTTTGTTTTTTTTTTTGCTTTTGACTTTGTAGGACAAAGCCATGCAGATTGATTTAGTAAGCCTTGGCATCCCCACCCCATAAATACAGCCTGCTGAAAGTGATTTACTTAGAGTCAATGTTTTAATTATTTAAAATCCCATAGTTGCTGAAATTATTCTTTGAAAAATAAATAAATTTAGTAATTTAAGACTTTCATAAATCTTATTGGTGCATAATGAGAAGCTATTCGCTCTTTTTAACTTCACAAATATTGCCAATATGTCATATTCACATGTTTATAATCTCCTTCAATAACACTATTTTCAACTCTATCTTAACACAGTTTTCCTGTGTGGGCTTGGCTGTTCCCTGCTTCTCCAAATATCTCACGTTTGATGCTGTGTAAGCTGTAGGGTGCAAGGGAGATAATATGACCTGGGTTTAAACCCTGATTCCATCACTGGTAGTTGTTGGGTAGAAGTTATTTAAAACCTCTGAGCCTCAGCTCCCCCTCAGTAAAATGTGCATAAGAGTCCCTATCTTATAATTGAAAGAGAATAGTTTATGTAAAACATACAGTACATAGTAATTGTTCATAAACTGTAATCCCTTTGTTGTAAGAAAATATATATACAGCATAAATATATATGTATCTAATAAATTTTTTTGATGAGAATAAATGGAAGGTGAAACAAAAACATCTCACTTGTCTCTAAGAAAGCCTTCAAAATCTCAGGAGGGCTGGTCACTCATAGCCACAATATTCCTGTAGAGCAATAAAATCTCTGCCCTTCCACATCATCATTGAGAGTGGACAATTTTTTTTCTTTTTAAGGAAATGAGGAAAGTAAATATGAAAGATAGAACTTTGAAATGACATAGGGAGTTTTAGTTGAAAAGGTCTTGCTAAAAGATGATTCAACTTATTGGCTTGAAAGCAAATGAAAAATAACTTGATTAAGCATTGAGAAGCATGTGAAAATCTAGAGATGGACAAAAACAGTAAATTTTCAGTTGATCTGCTTGTATTATGATGTACACTGGGAGTTTTTGGAACTTTGTTCAAACATGAGTTGTCTTCTGGTCTGTAATTTTACTTTAACATCATATCATTATTTATTCCATAATTAAGATAGTATATTATAAAGCACTTGGGAAATGGAGAATTTGAAAAACATGCTTTTCCTTCCATCCAGGGCCAGGTCAGCTGGGGGAAGGGGCTGCATGAGGTTGGTCAGCCGACCCTGCTCCAAATCCCCTCCCATCCCCCCCCACCATCGGGCTGGTTCACTGGCCACAGTGGGTGTCATAGCATCCAGTCATTCCAGCGTTTTGGTCTTTGGCTTTTTATATATATAGATATTTTGTGGCTGTAATCATTGTATATAATTTTCCAACTTAAATTTTTAGTTAATATTATGACAAAATATTTTTAAATGCTAAATGTTACATTTATTACATTTTATTATTTATTTTCTATTGTGCATATTAAAATTGCTTCCCAAGTTTTGCTGTAACATATAATTATTGTGAAGGACAGTTTTGCTTTCAGAAATTTTCAAAGGCTTTTATCTGTATGGAAATGCCAATTCAAAAAATAAAAATAAAAGTACCAGTTCTCAAAACTACATTCCGCCAGGTCTTTCCTCTTGAGCCCAACACAATTCATCAATCCTGATTTCTCTCACAACCTGCAGGCAGATGAGGTCTGCTTAAGTTGCAAAAGATGACAGAGGCAGTTTTGCTTAAAAGTTAGCTTTACCAAACCTAGTAATAGAAGAAGGTCAATGAGAAAGAGAGAGATCTCACTGTAGCAACAAAGTCTAACATATTCCCGTGCTCATTCCTCTATGAGAGAAGCCATTATGTAGACTTAGTGAGAAAAAACAAACAACAGCAAAAAACCCAAACCAAAACAAAACAAAAACCTAAAAAAGAAAGAGAAGCAGAAGAAAACATTTAAAACTGGCCAGAAAACTTTATGCATTCATTTGTTCCCTAAATTCATTGGGGAGAGCTGGACTAAGTATGTATTTGTCACTTTATCTTATTAACACTGTTTTTGACCTTTAGTCTTTTTTCTTATTCCCTCATTTTTCCTTTAACCCAGACTGTTCTGTCAAGGAATTTGAGGCCTCCATGGACTTGTCCATCCTCTTTTTATTCTCTCCAGCTTTCCTTCCCTACCCTATGTCCAGTGTCTTGAAATGTAATTTTCATGATTTCAGTTCGGGAAGTACTGAGCATTGACTATGGGCCAGGTATGGTGATAGGTCATGGACATTCAATGGAGGGTAAACAGAGTATGGGCTGGTCAGAGGATGGCGGGAGGTTCTGCTGGAATGGATATCTGAGGCAGAGATGAAGTTAGCCAAGTGATGAGTGGATGTGCATGTGCATGTGTGAAGGGCATGTCTCAGAAGCAGGGCTTTGCAAAGCTACGTGGTGGGAGTGAGCATGCAGAGTGCAAAGAGGAGGAAGATCGCAAAGTCTGAAACCCCATTCCCTCAACATAGAGCCCAGCCAACAGTAGCGCATGCAAAACACAAAGCTCAGCTGTCCATGCTTTCCCGGTGCCATCCTGCCTGAGTTGTCAGTTACCTTTTCTCATCGTGTCTGTAAGATGAAGAGGTCCGGCCGCTGGTCCATATAAACATCTTAGAGGATGTGGGTCCAGAGGCTCCTTTCCTTAGGGTGGAAGTCCTGGGGGAATGATGGAAAGACCTAAAAGAAGTACACACTGAAGTTCAGTCCATTGCTTGAAATTGTGGGAACTCTGTATCTACAACAACCAATAGCTCTCAGTAAATTGACCTGTAAATAAGACCGGGTTTCTGATGCTGTGGGGCAGCAGGTCTCAACCCTGGCTGCCCATGAAAATCAACTGGGAACTTTTCAAAAAACCACTGAAGCATGCAACCTTCACCAGAAATGTGCGTGCGATGTTTTGAAAGCTTCCCCCAGGTGTTTCAAATGCATTGCTTTTGCTGGGGTTGAAAGTCACTGCCTTAGGACAACACTCTTTTTCCAATTGATATTAAGATCATATTGCCTCTAAAATGCCTCCTCCAAAATATAATTTTGGTATTATTTCACACTCTTTGGTACAATGTATATTTCCAAAATTTTGGTTCAGATTTGAATACTAACTTTTGCTTCTTTTCTCTTCAAAATGTTTAACCTGAAGCTGACAGGGAGATTTTGGGAACATAGTGTCACTTTAAAAATATATATATTTTATTGATTTTTTACAGAGAGAAAGAAGAAGGATAGAGAATTAGAAATATCGATCAGCTGCCTCCTGCATGCCTCCTACTGGGGATGTGCCCACAACCAAGGTACATGCCCTTGACCGGAATCGAACCCAGGACCTTTCAGTCTGCAGGCTGAAGCTCTATCCACTGAGCCAAACAGGTTTCAGCCATAGTATCATTTTTTTGATGTGCTCTACTGTTGCCAAGCTGTGGGTTCATCTCCTTGCAGCTGAGAAAATTACAGCAGCAGTGGCAGCAGATACTGACTGGCTCCTAGAAGGTAGCTTATAGGATCTAGAATCAAGATATCAGAGGAATGTTGTGTTCTTTTGGCTACGAGGTGATTCAGGGATAAGTTCTTTCATATCCAAGCACAGTACTAAAAATAGTTAGCCATTATTATTTATTTTCTACATAATAATCATCTAGGGAGTTAGCAGCATGAAATAGCATAGAAATTGTAATCACATATACAATTTAAAATGATATTTAACAAGTAGAAAAAAGGAAGGGAGGTAGGAAGGTGATTCCTTATGGTTTCATTGTCACTCTTGGCTCTATTGATGGTAAGCCTGGGGATACAAATAATGTTAGCCACTATACACTGCCTTAACTACTAGATGTGATATATGCCTATATTATCTATACATATGTTATGAAATGTACATGCATATACCTGGTATACTTATATTATGAAAACTCGGCAAGCTATTATTTCCAGATTACGAATGATACCTCCAGGAGATTGGGATGTTTATCACATTTAGAAGAGGTGAAATCATGCTTCCAACCAATGTCCACTTGCCTCCAGTTCTTGTGCTCTCTAGGGAAAGACTCATTGTGGTCTAGCTCAGTGATTCTCAAGCTGTGATGTGCATGCGAATGTCCTAGGGATCGGCAATGTAGAATCTGAGTCAGTGGGTTTGAGGTGAGGCCCACAATTCTGCATTTCTAACAAGCTTTTGGGTGATGCTGATATCACTGGTCTGCAGACAACACTGAGCAGCAAGGGCAAATGGTCAGTGCTTGCTTATAGGCCCGATTTTGCTACTAACTAGCTATGTAGCTTTGAGAAAATCACTTAACTTTTCTAGGGCTTGGTGGTTTTTAACCTGGAACATGAAATGTTTGAAACAGGTAATTTCTAAGATCCCTCCCTCAGCTCCAAAATTTTGTGATTCAGTAAATTAAAGAATGAATCTAAGTGTATTGTAATTAATTGTCATAAGACCTACTTTCTGAAAGTAGGTCTGAGAGTGGAGCTCTGTCTGTAACCCTTGGGCCAGCATCAGAGATAGAAGGAACAAAGGCTTGGGAGGTAACAGTGATTTGGTAACCAGTATGGACACGAGAAGTCATACTTACACCCTTACTATCCTAGGAAAAATGGCAGGAATAAATGGATGCCCTAAATACTTTTAGAAAGATTTATAAGTTAAATCTGCTAGCCCTTTCAATGACTTGGATCTGGTATATTTAAAGTTATATATGTTGCCTTTTCAAAAATATTTAAAGCATATCAAAAGCATAATATTCTCAAGATCCGTTCATGTTGTAGCAAATGGCAAGATTTCATATTGTTTATGGCTGAGTAGTATTCCATTGTATGAAAGATATAAAGAAGATATGACATATCACATCCACAAACACTTAGGTTGTTTCCATGGTTTGGTTATTGTAAATAACACTGCAATGAACATGGGGGTCCATACATCTTTATGAATAAGGGTCTTCATATTTTTCAAGTGTATATCACAAAGAGGAATTGATGGATCAGATGGTAGTTCTACATGATTTTACTCATGTGGAATGCAAACAAAAAGTAACAAACTAACAAGGCAAACAAAAATAAACTCTTAGATGCAAACGCCAGAGTGCTGTTTACCAGAGGGGAAGTGGGGTCATTGGAGGGTGAAGTGGGTAAAGGGGGTCAAATACAAGGTGATGGAAGGAAACCAGACTTCAAGTCATGAGCATGTAATGGAATATATAGATGTTGAATTGTAATGTTGTATTTTTAAAATTTATAGAATGTTATTAATCAACTAGAGGCCCGGTGCATGAAATTCATGTATGGGGAGGGCGTACTTCAGGCCAGCCTGCTCCCTCTCCAGTCTGGGAACCCTTGAGGGATGTCTGACTGCCCTTTGGACATCCCTTTCACAATCTAGGACTACTGGCTTCCAACTGCTCACCTGCCTGCCTTCCTGATTGCCCATAACTGCTCCTGCCTGCCAGCCTGATCACTCCCTACCAACACCCCTGCCAGCCTGATTGATGCCTAACTGCTCCCCTGCCAGCTTGTTTGTCTCTAACTGCCTTCCCCTGAAGGCCTGGATCCTCCCCAATTGCCCTCTCCTATAGGCCCAGTCACCCCCAACTTTCCTCCTCTGCTGGCCTGATCACCCCTAACTTCCCTCCCCTGCAGGTTTGATCACCCCCAACTGGCTTCCCTTGCAGGCCTGGTCCCTTCCAACTGCCCTCCCCTGCTGGCATGATTACCCATAACTGCCCTCCCTTGCAGGCCTGGTCCCCTACCAACTGCCCTCCCCTGCTGGCCATCTTGTGTCCACATGGGGGCAGAATCTTTGAGCACATGGAGGCAGTCATCTTGTGTGTTGGAATGATGGTCAATCTGCATATTACTCTTTTATTAGATAGGATAGAGGCCTGGTGTATAGGTGGGGGCCCACTGGTTTGCCCTGAAGGGTGTCTTGGATCAGGGTAGGTGTTCCCTTGGGGTCTGGAGTACCCTGGGCGAGGGGCCTGTGGTAGTTTGCAGGCCAGCCACACACACCCCTGGCGACCCAAGTGGAGGTCTTGGTATCTGGGATTTATTTAATCTTCTACAATTGAAAGTTTGTAGCCTGGAGCAGAGCCAAGCCATTGTTGCCTGGGCCCACCAGAGTTTGTGGAAAGCTTGGCTTCCTCCATTGCCAGGGGCAACCCAAGCCTCCCTCCTGCTCTCTCTGTGGCCATAGCCATCTTAGTTGGGTTAATTTGCATACTTACTTTGATTGGCTGGTGGGTGTGGCTGGTGGGTGTAGGGAAGGTATGCCAATTTGCATATTACTCTTTTATTAGATAGGATGTTACCCAACACATTTAATTAAAAACATAGAATAGAAATTAAATACATTAGCATTAAAACCCATGAGCCTTCAGGAAGGAAGAATGATTTTAATCTAAGTTGAATAAACCACTTCATAAGAATGAGAATTGGCTTAAACTTTCCAGAAGTTATTTCAACATTTCTGATCATTTTAGTCACTCCTCAAATGGTTGGAGATGTGGAATAGACAAGGAAAAGTGGTACAATTTGAGTCAAGGTCAAGCAAAAAATGACTGAGTTCCTGGCCTGTTACAGGTTATTAGCCTGCATTTAATGGACAAACCACACGTATTACAAATGCTTTGAAATATTCAAAGCGAAAAGGGCTGCAGTGATTTTAATACAACTTAGGTGACTTCAGACTGCATTGCTCCTTGCACTGTTGCTCTAAGATGATAAAGAAAGGGGAGATGAAAGATATATTTATTCTAATGAACTGGCTACAACTGGTTGAAAAGGCATTATTGACTCCTCAGGTTATTCCAATAAGTGGATTTGAGTATATTTACCCCAGTTTTCTCTCCCTTCCCCCATAAAGATACAGTTATTTAAAACCTGCTAAGTTTGTTGTTAATTAGAAGGGAAGGGTGGAACCGCCTTAAGGACAACAGTGTAAAGGTTCTGTGCAGGTTGAAAATAATTTCCAGGCTTCAAAGAAACACTCGGATTATGTTAATGAAGCTAGCTGGTTAGGCGATTCTCTCAGCTCAAAGGCAGCCCTCCTGAACTCCTTACATAATTACCTCAGTTCCACTCACTTTCTAAGAGAAGCAACATTTCTTTTGAATTGTGATGAGGAAAGTTATACAGAGACAAGAAAGCACTTTATTAAACTTTGCAATTTGGAATCCTACCGTGAAACAGAGCTGTATTTGTGGCTGCACAGGGCTGTGGGCAGGGGGAGAAAACCTGGTCCAATTACATCATTAAATGCGGAAGGAACTGAGGTGAATCTGGCAGAGCTACAACTCTACGCAGATGAGTGTGATCTGAAACCCAGAAGTCATAAAATGGGGAGTCATTGAAACTGAAACAATATCTGTGCTTCGAGAATTTATAATGGGGACTTTCCCTTTTCTGATGCACACACAGCATGGGTTTCTACCTCACTGATTCAGGTCACACTTTGCCTCCTGTCCCTGCCAGGGAGGGACTTTCTCTGTTTCAAAGGCTATCTCCAATGTCACCTTTTCCCAGAAGCCTTCTCTGGCCCACGTGTGCAACTTCCTCAGCTCTGCTCCCCATTCCTGGTACTCGCCTCTGTTGGAGCAAGGCACAGCTTATCCTGCCTCCCCTGCCAGGCCCTGGGCACTTAGGGAAGGGCTCTGTCTTATGTACTTTTATGGCACAAGACAGGGCGCACAGTGACACACTGGTTGTCTTCGCTGCCTTGACCATTTAAGTGTCTACTGGAAGCATGACCATTGGTAGTGGTACTGGCCCTGCCAACCTGCGTGGGGCTCACTTCTGTATCCTTCCCTTAGCTTTGGGTGTCCCTCCTTCTTCCATCCCCACTGCCTCTCTTCCCTTGATTGTCCTCCTCCCTCTGTCTCATTCATTGACTTGGACACAGGCTGCTATTTCTTGCTGAATTTTCACCCAGTAAGGTTTTCTTTAGAGAGGGCAGCACGGCTAATTGACAGATGAGCAGGAGGGTCCCATGCCCCAGTTTGTTTGTTCACATCTTGGCATCACCACCTACCAGTTGTGTGACTTGGAACAAGTCAATTTAACATCTTCGTGCCTTCGTTTCTGCAGTTGTACAAGTGGGAACAATAATACTTGCCTTTCTGGTACAGACTACACATTAGTTTATTAATTTTCCCACTGTTATTAATTTTAAAA
This sequence comes from Lasiurus borealis, assembly GCA_004026805.1. Lineage (NCBI taxonomy): Eukaryota > Metazoa > Chordata > Mammalia > Chiroptera > Vespertilionidae > Lasiurus > Lasiurus borealis. The sequence continues at coordinate 20,336 of PVJN01013382.1, read as the reverse complement.
GCAAACATAATTGGATTTTATTTTTTGTAAAAAAAAATCCAATTAAGTTGTTTTGTACACATACACTGAGACTATTGATCCTCCCTCTCCCCCGCATGGATTAGTGGCACTCAATAGAGAAAACACTTCTGAGATATTGAGGTAATAAAGCTAAAATACTTCCTCATTCATATTAAGTTAACCTCCATCCTGAGCAACAGAAGCATAAAGAAATTGCCTCTGAATCCTGAACACACATTAGAATCACATGAGGGAACATCTACAGAAAGCTGGTGCCTGGGTCTCAAGCCAGACCTGTAAGAAACTTTAGGGATTATCATTTTTTTTTTTAAAGTTGTCCTGGGAATTCTGCCATGCAGCCAAGGTAAGAAACACTGTTACAAACTCTGACTTAATTAAGGTGAATTATTTTCTTAAAATTTAAGGACAGTTGGTATACATAGTTATATTAGTTTCAAATATACAATACAATGATTTGACATTTTTATACCTTACAATGTAATCACCCTGCTAACTCTAATAACCATCTGTCACTGTATAAATTTATCACAGTTTTATTGACTATATTTCTTTCATCTTTTCACCCAACTCCTCCTCCTCCTTTCTGGCAATCAAACCTTTGGTAGATGAGTTTTTATGAGGTTTTATTTTATTTATTTATTTATTTTAGATTACACAGTATAGGTGAAATCATACAGCATTTGTCTTTCTCTGCTTTACTTAGCAGAACATCCTCTAGATTCATCCATGTTGTCACAAATAGCAAGATTTCACTTTTTTATTGTCATGTAATATTCCATTATATAAATAGCATATACATCTATACTATATATATATGTATATATATATTGGCATCTTATTTACCTATTCATCTATCAATGGACACCTAAGTTGCTTCCATATCTGGGCTATTGTAAATTCCATATCTTGACTATAGGTACATACCTTTTTGAATTAGTATTTTTGTTTTCTTTACAGAAATACCTCAAAGTGGAATTGCTGGGTCATATGGTACTTCCGTTTTTAGTTTTTGGAGGAACCTCCATACCTTTTTCTATAGTGGCTATACCAATTTGCAGTCCCACCAACAGTGGGCAAAGATTATTCCATTCTCCACATCCTTGTCAAAAAATCACAAATAAGTTAAATTTTATGGATCCTCCCCTGGCCCTAGAAGCTTTGGGTGGACAGAAACTGCTCTGGAGAGCCCCTCTGCATTGGTTCTTCACTACCCTCCGGTGTGGAGGCCTCGTGGTGACAGCTGCAAGGGCGAGTGGGACACACGGCAGGAAAGAGCAAAGTGGATCCATTTTCTGGCCTTAAGCTATGCACATGGGATACTCTTAATGCACTCTACTTTATTACACGGCAAGCAGGATCCAGAGGAACCATTTAACACATAATTACATGCCTAATCTTGCGTAAAATGGTAATTCTAATGACATCACAGCAGCAACTTAAAAGGTCACTCAAAACACAGAAATTTAGGAATGCTTTTAATGCATGGGACTTCATCTTCGCGGATGGCATATTACATGTTCTCCACAGGAATTGAATTGTTTTGGCTCCGGGCCTTTGGAGGAAGAAGGAAAATGTATGGTGATAATTTTAGACCTAGTGATTTAATTTAGAAAACATTGGTACTTTTTATTAAGGGCAGCTCAAAATGTCATTGGGATGTTTCTTCCAAAATGAACTACGGCACCTGGTTTTAATTAATTTGTTTGGGCATCTGCTTGACAATATGTATTATGTGCTTTCTCTGTGCCAGGCACTGTATTGGGTATTGCAGGCACCAAGCTACCTATTTCTGTTTTTTGAGGAATATAATCTATGCTGGGTTGGAAAAATACATTGATTTATGCACTATCTCAGAACTGTCCATTTTTGTTTATTATTTTTAAAAAATATCCTTTTATTGATTTCAGAGAAGAAGGGAGAGGGAGAGAAAGATAGAAACATCAATGATTACAAAGGATCATTGATTGGCTGCCTCCTGCTTGCTCCACACTGGGGATTGAGCCCGAAACCTGGCCATATGCCCTGACCAGGAATTGAATGGTGACCCCCTGGTTCATAGGGCGACGTTCAACCACTAAGCCTTGTTGGCGGGACCAGAACTGCAATTTTTAAAGGTGCTAAAGTTACTATTCTCTCCTCATCTCACTTAACCTCTCACTTTGATATCAGTGTCATTGGTCCTTTCCTTGTTCTAAAAATGACAGGACAATGCTCTCTTGGTTTTCTTTTTTATTCTCTAGCTGCTCCTTCTATTTCTTCCTATTTCTCTACCTGCCCCTTACATGTTAGTGTCATTTGGAGGACTAGCAAGTACTCCTGAATGATTTCTTGACAATGCCTCTGAACAAAAATGGAAAAGGCCTTTCTTTGGCAGATTGATGTCTGGACAATTGAGTGAACAGCTCTATTTGCTGCCTAGTTTCAGAAGCAAAAAAGCATATTGCTAAACATCATGGCCTCTTTGAGAAGAATCAAATACGAGAGGATGGGATTCTCTACATGTTTATCACAGGCTGCTTTTCAATAGCTGGGTCAACCATGTATGGACTCTTCTGATTGGAGACAAGCCAGTCATTGATGTAATTGTGGTGTGTTTGACTTCTGCTTCAGAAGATCACAGGTCAAGTTAAATAATGGACCTGGGCTTTTAATCTTTACTCTGTCACCGAGTAATCGTCTTACTACAGACAAAGCACTCCTTTTTTTCCTCCTCAATATTGCCACATGTGAAAGAATGACTGTGCATTTACTGCTATTCTTTTAGTTAATTCAGCATTAGTTTTTCATTCAACAAATACTTGTTGAATGTGTGACTATGTAAGTGGTACTGGGCCTGTGTATTGGAATATATTGGAGAACACAATGGGCATGACCCTTCTCTTATGGAACTTATAGTTAGAGGAGGAGACAGACTGGTCAGACAAGTTTGGATCAGGGTCTTTGACATAAGACTGTCATGCATGTGCATGAAATAAATTACATATTGCATCACTTCTATAGTCATAACAGCTTTTAGCAATGATTATCTCATGACTTAGTTGAAAGAACTTTCAAGTTTCTTCCAGGTTGAAATCTCAGCTCAATATATTGTTGAACTTCCCTGACACTCATTTTTCTCATCAAGGAAATCAGAATAATAACATATCATAAAGAACTGCCATTCGATGATTTGAAATAACGTATGGCACTGAGTAAGCACTCAGTAATGTTAGTGTTTTCATTTGCAGGAAATAGTAGAAAAATTTCCCTAAATTGGCCATACCAATACATCAAGTCCTTCTGTTTTTTTATTTTTTTATTTTATTAAAAAAAGTTCTATGAACAAATGGAGAATACATTTTACATAATCTTAATTAGTCTACTATTTCATGATTCACTCCTTAATGAGCTTTTCAAGTGGATAATCACAACTGATATTCAGCTTGATTCCTTCTATGCTGCATATTTAAAGGCAGTTTAATTGTTAAACATTCACTCTATTGAGAGTCATGCAGACACAGCTGGTATGAGAAAACTTGCTCATAACTCACGTGTGCTTCCTACATTGGTATGAACAACTGGTTATTTGGATACCATTCATCTCTTCTTGGCAAATGTGGTTTAATTCTGGCTTCTAGGTGGAAATTAGGGCGGTAAACTATAATAAAAGCTTTTTATAGAGAAGAACTAGAAATGACAATAATGATATGAGGTACTTCTCCAGACCTATATAAACACTGCATTTATAAGCCTTGCTTTATTTAATTCTGATAGTAACCCTAGGGGAGCTCTCGCTACTCACCAGAAGGGGAAACTGATATTCAGAAAGTAATTGAATTGTCTGAGTTCACATAGCTATTAAGTTAGAAAGTCAGAATTTCAATACAGGCACGTCCAACTTCAAACCAAGTACCAAAATCCATATCAAATACCTAATAGGTACTAAATGATGGTGGCGACATATAGCCATTTTTTAATTGAGTACCACATCAAACTTAGAGAGAGAGGGTGGGCTTGGTAAAAGAACATGGCAAGAGTGAGAAAAAGGCAAGAAAGTAGAGCACAGTAAGATAGGTGAACCCCAATTCTGGCTTTGATCCTTATTACCTGTGTTACACTGGCAAACTGCTAACACTTTTCCATCTATTTTCGATAAAATGAAGTTGATAGTAATAGTACATTCCTCATAGAGTTTTTGTGAAGGCTGAGTTTTATGTGTGGTGTGTTTTATGATGTTATAATGAAATAATCATCTATATCATATCAGGTCACAGTATATATAAATATGAATATATGCAAGTTTAATATATGTATCCATGTTAATATATAAATATGACAATATGTAAACATATGTGAGTTAATATATGAAAAGTACAACATGAGGGGAATTAAGTATATGCTACTATTATGAACATTTGAAAAAGGGCTAAATATATATTATATTTAAAGATAATAGAACCTATGTAGAAGTTCATACAATTAAATACATTCAGTAGACATTCATAAATGAGATCTTTAATTTTTCATGGAAAGAAGATTGGAGAAAAGAGTAAGCCAACGACACAGTGCTGCTCTGCTTCACACTCGTCTGTAACAGGCCCTTTTGTCTTCTGGCTACCTGTTCCTCATATGTAACATGAGAGAATGAAAAGATAGGAGTGTACGGTTCCTTTTGTCTAAAATGTTTTACTTTGTTCTGCTTTAGAAAATTGCCATCAAGGTCTATTCCTATGACTTATTTGACTTCTAATTTGTCTTATGTTAGATAGGACTTATTTCTGTTTTACATTCTGTTGATTTCTTAAATGAAGCATTGAGTAGTGCTCATGGAAACTAATAAAGCAGAAGGAGGAGAAAGTAAGCACCAAATGGAACAGCAACATGAAAATGTCTGCCAACGATCCCTAGAAAGGATTTCTCTGGACCAAGCCATTGCAATAGACCTGGACATCTTGGGCACAAACCTTGTCTTGCTGTCAGGATTCCAACAGACTCTTCTGCCTAAGTCCTCCCATTAAACTGTCACCCCACACAGCCCCACTCTAGCTCAGTTTTAAAACCACTGCTCTTTCCCAGATGGATTTGTGATAGTGGAAATTTTTCCTGTTACGGCAGATGGTGAGGGAGATATTTTCTCAACAAGGAAATATGGTTCATAGGTCCTGGTCTGTCCACTGTAATGGTCATTGGGTGAACTATAATTAAATTTGTCCATAGCCTCTCCCAATAGACATTTGAACTGACTACTATTAATATATGTAAATTTCTACTCCTGGAGGAAATCAGCAATACTAACTCAGTGTTCTCAGCATCAAATTGAATAGTCCAGCCCCTTTTCCCTCCCAAAAGTCAAAGATTCACTTAATCTATCCATGTGTTTTATTGCTAAGTGGAATAGTGGTATTAAACCATGAGAATAGGAACCAGAGAACACTGACTTGAAGCTCCATTTCTGCCCTTTTACTACTAATATTACATTGATGCAAGTTAATTAACTTGTGTGCGTGTGTCTCCTTATCTATAAAATGGGAATATTAATGCAATTTTTGACATTTGTTGTGATGATTAATTAAAATAATGAATCTGACATTATTGGCAGCTATTTGTTTATATCTATTTATATGTATATAAATAACTCTTTATTTTTAAATATCCTAATATACATAATATGCCAAATTAAGACCATTATCTCCACTAAAGGGATTTGAGACAGAATTCATGAAAATCATTGACTACTAACATTTGAAAGCTGGAAGCATTATGAGAGGTCTAGGCCATATGCCAATATTGAGACTTAATATTTTTGGTTTTCTTGGATTGATGAAAATATAGCAATATGTATAAGTTTAAAATGAAGTGAGAAAGCTGAGAAACAAAGAAATGGGTCCTCTTCTTAAACTCATTTTTGCCATACCTCTTTCAAAACATGTCAATGAATGAAATAAACATGTTAAGCAAATTGTAGAGGAGAAAAAATGATCATTGTTTCTTTCAAGGAACTTTTTTAAGAAACAAGGAAAAGCAGGTGGATTGGTCAGGGGTAGCTTCACCTGAGGTCTCTTGGCTAGACACCATGAATCATGGGACCAGGGACAATATTTCAGATGCTGTGGTATCGCCTCAATCTAGAGTTTACACAGCTCTAGGAAGCAGATTTACTGAGGGAAACTAGATGACAAATCAACCTAAGCTGGTGTTAGTGACATACATATGCTTCATAGAATGTACCAAAAATAATTAATTCATATGAACATCTATTTACTGTTGACAGATAGGTTAAGTCCTTGGTCACCTGATACTCATAAGATGCTTAGAAGTTATTCTCCCCTCTATCTGATGCTTTGATTCTTTTAGAATACTCTAAACAAGGAGTTATCCAGCTCTTGATTAAATAATACTAGTGGTGGGGAATTCACTTTCTCTGGAGACCACCCTTCCCAGTGTAGAGCACTTGTATTTCATGGGAAGTGTTTTCATATGCTGAACTGGAATCTGTCATACTAGGGTTCCACTAATGTTCCTGGTTCACCCCTCTGGATTGCTTTCCAGATGTTTCAGTATAGCTGTAATATCCTGCCTATACTTCTTCACTATGAACTACATATTATCTAACTGTTCTTCACACAACATGATATCAGTTTCTTTTCTTATTCTAGTCACCTCCTCAGGATATTTTCCATTGGTTAATGTCTTGCTTAAAGTATGAAGGGCATACAATTACTAAAATTTATTTATTAGTGCCGTATACATTTTAATTAATTTAGTTGCCACAAAACCTCTATAAAGACAGGTGCTCTTATCATTACTATCTTACTGGAGAGCAAACTAGGGACATTAAAGAACTTTTCCCAAAGTTACAGAGCTGGTGGATGAAGGAGCTAGGATACAAATCTGGTGCCTACATTTAGAATCTACACCCTTAAACATTTTACGATTCCATTTTTCTGAATATAGTGTTTCTAGTGTCATCTGACTGTTGAGGATAGCAACACTATCACCTTCTTCTACTTTTGTTTCCTGAAAATATGTTAACATTCCTGGTTGGTATGGTTGATTATGGTAGATACAGAGAGTTGAAAATTAGGAGTCAGATCTTGAAATTCCACCTGTCTTGCAAAGACCATATGGAAGTCCTGGGTTTTATCTTGAAGATGATGAAATCCTATTATGCATTTAATTTATTTTTAATTTTGAAACTCATTACACATTTTTAAGCAAGGATGATATTTATATATTTGAAAGTAGTATTGATAAATTAGAGCTGGATGAAATGATAAGCAGCAAGGAGATGATAATGACAATAATCCAAGTAAGATCTGAAAGAATTGTGGATGTCTAAATAAATAAAATAAAATAAAACAAAATAAAATAAAATAAAGAGATCCAAGCAGTATTTGGAAGGTGTGAGGTCAGGACTTGGTGACATTGAATTAAAGAGGCAAAGGTGATGGAAAGAGGATTTGATTAAAATTTTTTTTAAATTTTCACCTGAGGATATATTTTCATTGTTTTTTAGTAAGAGTGAAAGAGAGTGAGAAGGAGAGAGAAAAAGAGAGAGAGAGAGAGAGAGAGAGAGAGAGAGAGAGAGAGAGAGAGAGAGAGAAA
>PVJN01013382.1:0-12631 GCA_004026805.1 Lasiurus borealis | reverse complement strand
TGAGAATACTGCCCAAGAAGGAAAAAGGATTTTTAAAGGATATCCAAGTTCTCTTTGGGAATTCTGTGGATGGGTGGCCATCATTAACGAGAGTGGGGAATATAGTAAAAGGAATGGTACTTTGGGGCAGGGTGGATTTGGAGCTGCTGAGGAAGGTGCAGAGTGACTGGGATAGCTAAAGAAAATGCCAAACAAAATGTCCAGAATGGAGGGCTGCAGGCAATGGACAGTACAGGGACTCAGAAAGAGGGTCCAGATGTAGAAAGCAAGCTGCAATTTGGCTTTTTTTCTTGGGAGCCCACAAGGATAAAATCCCTGAGCTGCCCTTGATGTCCTATGTCAAAATTCTAGCCAAATGATTCTAATTTTCTTTATCCCAATGTCAGCTGTAAATGAATTTGTAGTTACATAAGGAATAATATGTTTGACAAGAGCCATATTCATCATTTCAAAATGTTCCCCACATACTCTAGCAGGGTGATCATTTGGTATAAATGGTATGTCTGATGATGGTGATTATTTCTCAAGGAAAGAATTCCTATTTTAAGAATCTAATGTTTTTAGTGTGAAAATTGGTTTCCATAAAAATAAGAGCTAAGGGTGTATATTATCTAGACTGTAGGTATTAGGTCATTCCTTCTCAAAACCCTCTCTACTGTTCTTTTCTTTATCATTGAAACAGTTTTTGTGGGCTTCTGATTTATTGTGCATTCATTTATATATTATTTGTTAGAAGCAAACCAGGTATCAGATACCATACTAAATGTGAAGGATTAATTTATATTTTTGGCCAGTATGAGGAATATGGGAAGTCTTAAAAGAAATCAAGTGCTTAAGCACAATAATGATCTTGGTGAACTGGTAACAAATAGTAATTGGTGAACTGTTGCCCATTGTAATAGCTTGCTCATTCTCGTGTGAATCACATATTAGTTTTTGACTGGTATGTCTCTGAAGTTTGGATGCATTTATGGAATCAGGCTGCAAATATTCGATGGCCTAGAGATAAGTGATCCTGGTTCAGAAAGCAGTTTTATACGTTCATTTGTATGAGTTGGTTCTGTAAGGCCCGTTGCCTTCTGCAAGTTGAAATTTTGCCACCTTTCATAAGATCTTCTAGTCAAAATTAAGGTCAAAGAAAGAAGGAAAATACTGAGATGCTAGATAGAAGGAACCCATAGCATTTGCCCTTTAAAATTTCCCTAAGTTGTAAAATGACATAAATGGTGGATATAGTTTTGAGCCATTATTCCTTGTCCTTTCATTTTGGTTATATCCTCAATGACAATGAGGCAGAGAAGGATGGCAAGTTGTCCCAAACTTGAATGGAGAAAAAGGTTTCCATGCTTGTAGAAATAGTTTTTGGCAAGCCAATCACTCCCATCTCTATTCCAGTCCAGAGCTGGTTCTCAGTGTGTGCTCCTCCCATTGTTGGTGAGACAGGTCTGATCTGCCCGTCCCCCCCTTAACCTTTCCGTTCCCTCCCCCAGGCGCCTGAAATGTGAATGAGAGCTGCAGGCTTACAGTCACACAGTGGCCAGAACTCCTCTCTGTGTAACTTCTCACAGAATTTTGTCTCAGACCATGTCTTTCCTTGTTTAGGCTCTCTGTATATAATCAATTTCTCAAGACCATGGAATGGAAACAAGGGGATTTAGGGGATTGGGATTGGGGCTGGGCCACTGTTATGGACTGAATGTTTGTGTCCTCCTAAAATTCATAAGTTGAAATCCCAACCCTCAAGGTCCTGGTTTTAGTAGGTGGGACCTTTGGGAGGTGAGTAGATCATGAGGGGAGCCTTCATAAATGGGATTAGTGTCCTAATAAAAAAAGACTCAAGCAAGCTCCCTCACTTTGATTTTGGACTTCCCAATGTCCAGCACTATGAAAAACTAATCCTGTTGTTTATAAGCCAACCAGTCTGTGGTGTTTTTTCTGTTATAGCAGCCTGAACAGATATATGTAGTAAATACTCTATGGATCTGTTTCTTCTCCTGCTCATCCTTATTTGTTTTACCCGATATCTTCCCAAAGGTTGGTCTGTAAAAATGTGTAGCAATGAAAAGTAGGGCTGTAAAACAAGCAGAAAATCCTGTTCTAACAAATTGTTAGGCTGATGTTTTTGAATAGGGACACACTGAGCATCTGCTCTGTGTTGGAAATGAAGAGGTAATGGCTTTCTGTCTATTAAAGAAAATCAATTAATCAGGACCGCCTTTCTGCATGGTGTTTGACAATTTCTTTAGTAGGGAAAGATGCAGTGCCATAAACTCTAGGAAGGATGTGCTTAGTGAATTTCTAGAGTTCTCAAAAGAGATATTGAGCTGGAGTCTGGGTTAGTGGGAAGAGTGAGGAGGAAGAGGCAGTGAACATGTATATTTCCAAGACATGCATATTCTCCTCACTGCATTCCAGTAATGCTTATTTCTGAGTGTGTGACTGTCCTTGTTCTGTTAAAAATAAATCTGGCTGAACATAGGGGTATTACCTATTTGATTCTTCTGGGCTCAGATTCAAAAAAGGGGTGAAAAAGCAAAGTTAGATTACTAAGCACTTACTGCTATGAAGAAGAAATCACCCATGAAAATATGTGTAGGTCATATTGATTAGGGAGAAAGCAGTAAGAGAGGAGTAAATTGCCAGAGAATATAAATGGGTAATAAAATATGTTCAGTAATTATGAAGACTGGAAATCAGGAGTCTCTAAGCCTTGAGCAAAGGGAGAAGAAAGGGACTAGGGGCCTTTTCTCCTTGCTCCTATTCCTAACTCAGAAGAGCAGTTGTGACTGCTTGATCTGGAAGCCTGCCCAGGGTCCTGATATGCCCTGCCTATGCCAGGTTTCCCTTTTGAAAGGAGAGACTAGGTAAGGGAATCACCACAAAAGTGATGGGTAGTTTCTCTGTTTGAAACTGTCAACAGAGCACAGAGCTCTGAAGTCTTTGAAATTAGAGAGGCAAGTGGTGTGGCCGCCACTGGCTTCAAGTTCCAGAGAAACCATTAGAAGAGTTCAGGTCAAACTAACTCCCTGATTGGGCCTGAGCGATGATAACCAAGGACCAAACTAAGCCAAATGAAAAGTGATTACTACCAGTTAGGTGAGAGACCTAACTACATTTGTGTGCTCTAGTTCTCAAATCAGTCATTTTCAACAAGTATTTATTGAGCATGTGCTATATGCAAGGCATTGTTACCTGCATAAGGAAATTTAGCAGAGGTAAAACAGATCCTCATAAAACTGTAGATTAAATTATATGACATTGTTAATACTAGACTATTTTTGACCTATCCAAATAGCAATTTCTTGTGGTCAAACCTAATACTTTTAAGAGGAAATAGAGCAATAAAGATAAATAAAGCTATTCACATATCATGTCAGTGGTGATAAAAGTGCCTGGGAGAATGTTACATAGGGTAAGGCATGGGATGCTTTGGGAGGAAGGGCAGTAAGGGAAGCCTCATTTATGAACTGACATTTTGGTGAAGACTTGAGGTGAAAAGGATTTAGCCATTGGAAAAGAAGTAAGGTATTTCATATTCAAGGCAGGTGAATGACCATTGTAAAGAGGCAAAGGTGATCATGTACCTATCACTTACCTTCTAGCTATTTTTGAGGAACAACTAGAAGGTAAGTGCGGATGTAGTAGAGTTAGGTGTAAATGATTAGTAGTGAGTTAGAATGTTAGGAGGCAGCCCGACCATCAAGGAGCTAATAGACAGGGCTTGCTTTCTGCTCTGAGTGACGTGGAGAGTCATGGGAGGACTTTGATCATTGTAGATTATACTGGGGTCACTCTGGCTGATGTGCTGAGAATAGACTGTGAAGAGCAAGAGTTGAAACAAGAAGACCTGTTTTGATGTTGTAAAAGGGTCAAGACAAGAAATGATGGACTTGAGCAGTCTGATAACTGTGGAGGTGCTGAATATATTTTGAAGGTAGAGTAGACAGGATTGACTGATTATTGATTATAGAGTATGTGAGAAAAAGAGGAGGCTAGGATGATTCTAAGATTAACATGTGATTTTTGCTATTCTCAGGTAAACACAGAAAAATTTTCAAGCCAACACATAATTATAATTTAATGAGTATGAATGTTCTTAAAATCTCCAACTGGAGTGTGTGCAAGAATAAGTGTATATTGGACTTATCCTGTGTTTACAGACATCTCTGTTAATTTACCCAGAGAGTAAGACATAAAGGCTAAGAGCCTCACAGATCTGGGTTCTGACTACCACTTAGCAATGGTGTGAAGATCTTTTCTGGAAGCCTCAGCTTCCTTGGTTAGATGAAGCTAATAAAACCTACTTGGAGTGGTGGCTGTGGTTAAGGGAGATAATGCATGTTGTATCCAGCAATAAATATTTTATGTAATGTCTGGAAATAAACTGTGTATAGACACTGTGGGAGTGCTTGATAACTCTCTACAACACTTTCACATATTTTATTTATTTTAATCTGTGGAGCTTTTATACTGAGAACCATTTTGTGGTGTTTTTTTAATGTTAGTAAAAATAATAATCAATTTGTATCAACATTTTTAGTAAAATTTTAGAACACTTATAAGGTAACTAAGTAAAAACCTTGCCAGGCCCCATCTGGTTCTTGGCCCCTGCACACTGCCTCTGTGTCTCTGCCTTTCCGCCCCTCCTGAGGCAGCCTCTCCTGAACAGAACTTGGCCCTCAATATCAAGGTTACTAAATTTAGATGTCTCCCTTGATTGCTATCACCAAATTCCTACAGTTGTAACCTAAATATTATCTTCTGATCCTGTTTGAGAAGTAGGGACCTGACTTCTCTAGTTATAGCCTTTCTCAGAGCCTGGGGCTTGATTCTTGAATACCTCCCTGATGACCAGGACCCTATGACTATGGCAAATGTAGGAGTTAGTGCTTAACCTGAAATGCCTTTGAGAGTGGAACAGGGAAGTACTCATAATTTTGCAGGGACAACCCTGTCTAGAACTACATAATCATACATCTGGATTTGCATAGGACAGTCCAGTTTTTGGCTCTTGTTCCAGCATCCAATTGCTACTTCCTTTCACTCTCAAATTGTCCTGATTTGGACAATAAATTACATTGCCTGTCTACTGAGTTCTGTACAGATGCTTTTCTGTTAAATGCTAACTTTATCAGAGACTGAATTCCTGCATAATATATGGGTCTGTTTCTACATTATACTCTTGTCCATTATATAGTTTACTTATTCTGGCATCAATAAAGTTTTGATTGATGATACATTTTAATATATGAGAGAAATAGACATTTATTTTCCCATCAAAAAATTTTTATGGCTATTCTTCTGTATTTATGCTTCCAGATAAACTTTAGAAACAGCTTATCAAATTTGTGTTTAAAAAATCTTAGGATTTTGATAGAAATTTTTTTGAACTTTTAGATAAATTAGGGGAGAATTAACGCTTTTACCAAATCAAGTATTTTTATACTTTCTGCCTGGACTTCTGAGTATCATTGCTATCTATGGATTTGTAATTTGTATTCCGTTTACCTGCAGGTTAGATTTGATGGATTTCTTCATCCTTATTATTTGCATTACATATGGATCTCATTTCTTGCACAAAGTACGTCAGCTTTCAGGGTGGACCAGATCCCATTTCAGCTGGACCAGATCCCATTTCTATCCCACCCCTGCTGGAAGGCTTCAGTCCTTCCCATTACACCCCTGAGCTCGTGTAAGAACTGATCATGCAGGGACAAACCCTCAGTCATGATAAAATGTGCTTTCATTAAGCAGAGCCAGCATTCTGTACTCTTGTGAAGCTGAAGAGGCATTCATATGATATATACTGTAATGGGAAAATAATAGTAAAAAAAAAAAAGCAAATGGTTTCAATGAATTCAAGGTTAATTAGAAACTCAGCATACCAAGGGTGAAAAGCTAAAGCTAAATTGATAAGGTCAATTAAGGAAGGCACATTTGGAAAACTGATGGGGTCTTTGCAGGATTTGGAAAACTGAAGATGTCTTTGTACTGTGAGAGCAGGCTGCTCTTAGCATTATCCTGCGGGTCCGTCCAATGTTCATGGATCATGTAAATGTAACTTCTTCCTTGGGGAATGATCAGGTGGCGTTTGCTGGGCTTGTATTACTTTGAACATGAGACAGCTGCCCTGGGTAACTCTGGACATTGCTGTCACTTTACTGTTCAATGTCACTGCATTGCTGGACATCCTCCCTTTTGGGTTTCACTCATGCAAAAAATAAGACAAATGTGTGAAAATTAGAAACACTGAATTGATGATCCTGGCTTAGTATTTTATCTGCTCTGTGAGCTATCGATGCAGCTCTTTTATTTTTCTCCTTGTCTATCTGAGAGGAATTCAGACACAGGTCAGTGGGATAAGTGAGGAGAAAACACAGCACTGCTGCCTGAGAAGCGAATGCTCATTGCCTCTCCCTGTAGAGAAGTGAAATGGCTAAGCAGGTATCCTGAGAGCCGTGCTTCTTGACCTTTTAAAATCCACACCTCCCACAGTGCTTTTCATCCTGTTTCATGACTCATTAACCAAGACTACACAGGGGTTGGAAACTGAGTTTAGGGGAGAGGGGAAGCAGATGGCCCATGCGTCAAGGTTTGAGGACCAAAGCCAAGCAGGTGCTTAATAAAGAGTAGCTGAAAGAACCTCTGAATAAACTGTTCTGTGCAGGATCCATCTGTACTTAAATTCCTTATCTGCATGCAGTAGATAATAGGAGAGAATATCATCTGACTTGGCAAGAGCCAGATTGGGCATCAACCAAATTGAATGAGCACACTGCAGCCTGTGGTCCATGCAATCATCAGATCAAAGGAGAAATGTCTGGAAAAAAGTCCTATCCAATTGATTTGCCCAACGTGGAGTGCATGTATGGATAAAAAGTGTCCAACCTCAGAGTTAAGGAAGCACAAATGTGTGTAGGACCTCAGGCATGGAGTTGTCAATGTCAGGTTGGTCTTGACTGAGAATTTGTAGCTCTCAAGGGAAAGAATGTGGATGGAGTAACAGTAGCCATAGCTGTAGCACTTGATCTTAACCAGAAAACAAGTCCTAGCCATTAGTCTCATTCATAGGACTTGTCGATCAAGAGCATGTTTGAGGTACTGGCTCATTGTAAGATAAATTCCTAACTTAGACATTTATTCAAGAACTTTACACAAATAACCACTTTTAAGAGTTTGGTTTATGTTTCTTTTAGGAACACATGGAGAAAGATATAGCAGAAATAAAATATCAAATATAAAAAATTAATAACAAAATATGAAACAAAACAATTCAAGATAATATTTCAGTTGTCGCAGGGAACTAAATTGCCAAATCTCTTATATAAAATATTTTCCATAGAAATCAGGAAAAGAGAAATGTCTCCCTTTTCTGGGAGATGAGAGATTTTATATAGGAAGTGGGATCTAAAATAAATCTTTATGTTTTAGTAAAATTTGGAGAGGCAGAAAGGAGTGCAGATGTACAGAAGTAGATGTGGAAAGGAAGAACGCATTAGGTGTATTGTAAGGGATGGTGTGTTGGAGAAGAAAGAAGGACATAGATCAAGAATGAGGGAGGAGGAGACTTTGCCATCTTGAAGGGGAAAGTGAATGTTTATGGCAGCCTGAAAATCTGCAGCTGCAGCACTCACCAAACAGCTCTGAGCCCCAGAACACCACTCCCCAATTGTTGGTGCAAACACTCGGATTCAGAAGAACTCCACACGCCACACAGAAAGGTCAGATTTCATGTGGGATAAGGTGAGGTCTCTGTTCACACAGAACAGAAAGGAGAAAGAGAACTATGTAACCAGACAACCAAGGAAGAGAGACCCTGGGCAGACAAAGAAACACCCCATATATGAAAGAAAAGCAGGCATCACCAGAAAATAAAGTAAATGAAATGGAGGCAAAAACCTCCCAGAGAAAGAATTCAGAGAAATATTCATAAGGTGGGTGAAAAAAATGGAAGACAAATTTGACAATATGAATAAGAACCAAGAGGAAATGAAGAAGAACCAAGAAGAAATGAAAAATGACATCGCTGCTGTAAAGAATTCAATAGAAAGCATTAAAAGTAGACTAGAAGAAGAAGAGGACCACATCAGTGAACTAGAAGACAAGATAGGAAAAAAATACCCAAGTACAGCAGCTTCTAGAAAAAAAAATTAAACAGCAAGAGGAGAGTCTAAGGGAACTTTGAGATAACACAAAACAAAACAACATCTGCATAATAGGGATTCCAGAAAAAAATGGAAACTGAGCAAAGAATAGAAAATCTGTTGAAGAAATAATGACAGAAAACTTCCCTGATATAGGGAAGAAAATACCCACACAAATCCAAGAAGTTCACAGAGTTTCAAGCAAAATGAACCTCAAAAGACTGACACCAAGGCACATTATAATTAAATTGGCAAACACCAATGACAAAGTAAGAATTTTAAAAACAGTCAGAGGAAGACAGAAAGTTACCTACAAAGGAACCCCCATCAGACTAGTGACTGATTTCTCAATAGAAACTCATCAGGCCAGAAGGGAATGAAATGAAATATACAAAGTCATGCAAAGGAGGGGTCTGAATCCAAGAATATTGTACCCAGCAAGGCTATCAATCAACATTGAAGGTGAAATCAAGAGTTTCACAAACAAAAAAGGATTAAGGGAATTTATTAAACGAAATCAGCAATGCAAAAAATGCTAAAGGGTCTGCTGTAAAAAACCAAAACCAAAACCAAAGAAATAGGAAGCAAAGAAGATAACAGGGGTAAAGAATAAAAATGACCATGAATAAGTACATATCAATGATAACTTTAAATGTAAAGGGACTAAATGCTTCAATCAAAAGACATAGGGTAATGGATTGGATAAGAAAATATGATCCATATATCTGCTGTCTATAAGAAACCCACCTAAGAAAAGAAGACACACATAGACTGAGAGTGAAGGGATGGAAAATGGTTTTTCAGGCAAATAGAAATGAAAAAAAAAGTTGGGGTAGCAATACTTATATCTGACAAAGTAGATATCAAAGTGAAGGATATTATAAGGGACAAGGAAGGCCACTTCATAATACTAAAGGGAGCAATCCAACAAGAAGAAATAATTCTGGTAAACATATATGCACCAATACAGGAGCATCCAAATACATTAAAAAAAAAAACTCCTGGAGGATATCAAGGGAGAAATTGACAGCAATACAATCATAGTAGGAGACTTTAATACCCTACTATCACCAGTGGACAAATCCTCTAAACAAAAATATCAGCAAGGAAATATCAATCCTATATGACTCACTAGACCAGATGGAATTAATTGACATCTTCAAAACATTTCACCCTAAAGCCACAGAATATACATTCTATTCAAGTGCACATGGGTCATTTTCAAAGATAGTCCATATGTTTGAAGATGGGTCACAGGCAAAGTCTTTTCAAATTCAAGAAGATAGAAATTATATCAAGCAACTTCTCAGATCACAGTGGCATAAAACTGGAAATCAACTATAATAAAAGCAATCCAAAGAAATCAAACACATGGAGACTAAACAGCATGCTATTAAACAATGACTGGGTTACCAGAGAGATCAAGGAAGAAATAAAAAATATCATGGCAACAAATGACAATGAAAATACAACAATCCAAAATCTATGGGACACAGTGAAAGCAGTCTTGAGAGGAAAGTTCAGAGCTCTCTAAGCCTACTGAAAAAAAAAAAAAAAAACCAAGAAACAATGGTAATAAATTACCTAACTCTACAACTCAAAGAGTTAGAAGGAGAGCAACAAGGAAAGCCCAATGTAAGCAGAAGGAAGGAAATAGTAAAGATCAGAGTGGAGATAAATGAAATAGAGACCAAAGAAACAATATAAAAGATCAACAAAACCAAGAGCAGTTTTTTTTTGAAAGGATAAACAAAATTGATGGACCTCAAGCCAGGCTCACCAAAAAGCAAACAGAGAGGATTCAAATACACAAAATCAGAAATGAAAGAGGAGAAATAACAGCAGACCCCACAGAAATACAAAGGATTGTAAAAAAAGTACTATGAACAACTTTATTCCAACAAACTGGACAATTTCAAGGAAATGGACATATTCCTAGAAAAATATAACCTTCCAAAACTCAATCAGGAAGAATCTAAACATCACAATAGGCCAAAAACTATGGGAGAAATTGAAGCAGTCATCAAAAAGCTTCCAGAAAATAAAAGCCTGGGACAGATGAGTACACAGGAGAGTTTTACCAAACATTTAAGGAAGAATTAAAACCTATCTCCCTCAGATTATTTCAAAAAATTCAAGAAGAAGGAACACTTTCAAGCTCCTTCTATGAAGCCCAAATCACCCTAGTACCAAAACCAGATAAAGACAACACAATGAAAGAGCATTGCAGGCCAATATCTCTCATGAACATAGATGCCAAAATCTTCAACAAAATTCTAGCAAATCAGACCCAGCAGTACATCAGAAGATCATACGCCACCATGACCAAGTAGGACTTATCCCAGGAATGCAAGGATGGTACAATATCTGCAAATCAATGAATGTGATACATCATATAAAAAAATTGAGAGATAAAAATCACATAGTCATATCAATTGATGCAGAAAAAGCATTTGACATAATCCAACACCCTTTCTTGATAAAAACTCTCAGCAAGGTGGAAATAGAAGGATCATACTTCAACATCATAAAAGCCATATATGAGAAACCCACAGCTAACATCATACTCAATGGGCAAAAATTAAAACCATTTCCCCTAAGAACAGGAACAAGACAGGGATGCCCACTCTCACCACTCCTGTTCAATACAGTACTGGAAATATTAGCTATTGCAATTGGACAAGAAGAAATAAAAGGCATCTGAATCGGAAAAGAAGAAGTAAAGCTGTCCTTATTTACAGATGACATGATACTGTACATAAAAAAACCTGAAAGATTCCATAAAAAAAAACTAATAGACTTAATAATTGACTTTGGCAATGTAGTAGAATACAAAATTAACCCCAAGCAATCTATGGCATTTCTATACACTAATAGTGAAATTACAGAAGGAGAGACTAAAAAAGCAATCCCATTTACCATAGTCCCCCCAAAATTAAAATATCTAGAAATAAACTTAACTAAGGAGATAAAAGACGTATATGCAGAAAACTACAAGACACTGAAAAAAGATATAGAGGAAGACATAAACAGATAAAAGAGCATGGAATGCTCATGGGTTGGGAGAATCAACTTCATTAAAATGTCCTTACCACCCAAAGAAATCTATAGATTCAATGCACTACCCATTAAAATACCAGAAAAGAACTCTCCAAAGATTCATCTTCAATAAAAAAGTACCTGAATAGCCACTGAAATCCTAAGGAAGAAGAATAAAGTAGATGGGATCTCAATACAAGACCTCAAGCTGTATTACAAAGCAACTGCTCTCAAAACAGACTGGTACTGACACAAGAACACACACATAGACTAATGGAATAGGATAGAGAATCCAGATATTGACCCAAACCACTATGTTCAATTAATATTTGACAAAGGAGGCATGAACATGCAATGGAGTCAAGACAGTCTCTTCAATAAATGGTGTTGGGAAAATTGGACAGATACATGTGAAAAAATGAAACTAGACCAACAACTTACACCACACACAAAAATAAAGTACAAATGGGTACAGGATTTAAACATAAGACGGGAAACCATAAAAATACTAGAGGAATCCTCAGGCAGCACAATCTCAGACATATGTCAAAAGAACTTCTTTACTGATACTGCTAGAGAGGAAATAAACAAATGGGACTACATTAAAAAAAAATACTTTTTCACAGCAAAAGAAACCATCAACAAAACAACACGAAATCCCACTGTATGCGAGAACATATTTGCAAATGTTATCGCTGATAAAGGTTTAATCTCCAACATCTACAGCCAACTTATACAACTTAATAAAAGGAAGATAAATGATCTAATAAAAAATGGGCAATGGACCTAAATAGAACCTTTTTGAAAGAAGACAGAAGGAAGGCCAAGAAACATATGAAATCATGTTCAAAGTCACTAATTATCCAAGAGATGCAAATCAAATGACAATGTGATACCATCTCCTGTCAGAATGGCAACCATCAATAAATCACCAAATGACAAGAGCTGCTGAGGATGCAGAGAAAATGGAAGCCTCATGCACTGCTGGTGGGAATGCAGACTGGTGCAGCCACTGTGGACAACAGTATAGAGATTCCTCAAAAAACTAAAAATGGAACTCCCATTTGACCTAGCAATGCCACTCTTAGGAATATATCCTAAGAAACTGGAAACACCAATCAGAAAGGATTTATGCACACCTATGTTCATAGCATCACAATTTATAATAGCTACAATTTGGAAACAGCCTAGGTGCCCGTCAGCAGATGAGAGAATCAGAAAACTATGGTACATCTACACAATGGAATTATATGCTGCCATATAAAAGAAGGAATTCTTACTATTTGCCACAACCTGGATGGAACTGGAGATCATTATGCTAAGTGAAATAAGCCAGTCAATGAAAGAAAAATACCATAGGATCTTACTCATTTATTGATAATAAAGAACATTATAAACTGATGAACAAAAAGATAGATACAGAGGCAATAAAGTATCAAACACACTGT
>PVJN01013381.1:6063-49012 GCA_004026805.1 Lasiurus borealis | reverse complement strand
ATGCCAGGCTAAAAATGATTCCTTTAATTATTTTGGATATTTAACTGGTACTTCAATTTTATTATTGTTAGTCTGTAAATGTGATTTGTATTAGCTCTGCCAAACTAATTATAATGTATAACTTAACAAACAATTTGAACAGTTTTGTAATGCTTATAATGTTCTCTTCTTTTGTGCAAGAGAAACCATTATCTCTAGATTACATGAAGATAAAGGTTTAACACAAATTCAGATGAAAAGAATGGCAGTTTCTGTACATATCGAGAATAAAATCCCCTCAGTATCCATTGTAGTGACTGATTTAATTATATGTATGAGAAGAATGAGCAGATTTTATTCAGGACAAAGTAAAACCAGAGACTCACTAGTTTATCTTAAGATTGTATTCAATTGGCACTTGAAGACACAGTGTAGTTTAAGAGATTTTATTCTTATTTTTACAAGCCGTAGGCATTTTCTGCAAGCCCTTACTATAGATAGAAGGAAGAATTCCATCCACATTCTCAAAAAAAATTTATATTAAGAACTCATTGTGAATATCAAAAACAAATGCTTCTTAATCACTTCCACTTAGACTAATTCTAATCATTTTGAATCAGAAATGAATGAGAGCAAAAGCTTTAGTTTTGTGTGTGTGTCTGTGTGTGTGTTTATACTTTAGTCTTTCTGGAGAGGAAAGGCAAAATAACCTCCGAAGAGTATGCCATCTAAAACCTTATGCTTTTTAAAATTAATATATAATAATATTCACTTTTTAATTGGAGGAGGTGTACAATTCTGTGAGTTTTAACCCATGTAACCACTCCCACAGTCAGGATACAGAACAGTTCCATCACCTAAAAAATATCATTCCTTCTGCCACACCCTCCCCCCTATTCCTGACGCCTGCAAACCACTGATCTACTCCTACTCGCTGTGGTGTTGCTTTTTCCAGAATGTCATACAAATGGGATCTCAGAGTATTTGACCTTTTGAAACTGGCTTTCACTCAGTGTAATGCCTTTGAGGTTCATCCATGTTTTAGTAATATCAATAATTTGTTTCCTATCTGCCCTTCCCCAAACTGAATACCACAACAAGAGTATCACTTTGTCCATTGAATATCAGTGACCTGCTAATATTGGAAATTAGTTTTTCCTTCATGTTCTCCCCATCATGACTCGGACTTCGTTTTTGCCCTGTTCACACGCATAATGCTGCCTTTTTAATTGTCTGCACTATAATTTTATGGATGCCCCCTACTTTGTTTAATCTGCCTTGAGCATAGATGCTTCCATTTTTAAAAAATACATTACATTTAATGCTGCAGTAAACATTCTTGTGCATATCCTTTCTGCATGTATAGTTTTCAAGTAACCCCTAGAAGTAAAATTAATGGGTCAAAGAATTAAACACAGAATCGAATGGATTAAAATTTGCCTTCTAAAAACTTTGAACCAGTTTGTACATACTCTTATTTTGCCATCCTAACCCTAATGCTAGCTCCGTATTGTTAAGGTGTCCGTTGTCTCCAAATTGACACATATATTCAACACAATCCCCCCCTTTTTTTTTTTAATGCCAGCAAGGTTTTGGTTTTTTGATATGTTTTTGTTTGATTGTTTTTTTTCCTTTTGGGGGTCAGGATGGATTATTGTTGTTGCCATTTTAATAGAATTATAGTGGTATCATTGTAGTTTTAATTTGTAAAGTGGGTAAAGATGTTGAACATTAATTTTTAAAATATATTTTATTCATTTTTTTTTAATTTTTACAGAGAGGAAGCGACAGGGGAATAGAGAGTTAGAAACATTGATGAGAGAGAAACATCGATCAGCTGCCTCTTGCACACCTCCTACTGGGGATGTGCCCACAACCAAGGTACATGCCCTTGGCCCGAATTGAACCTGGGACCTTTCAGTCCGCAGGCCGTCACTCTGTCATTGAGCCAAACCGGTTTCGGCTGCACATTAATTTTTTATTCCTAATTATCTTCCACATATTTTCTTTGGAAAAGTATCTGTTCAAGTCTCTCCCCATTTTAAAATTAGGTCATTTGTTTTCATGTTCTTCAGATTTTAGAATGCTTTATAGACTGACTATAAGTCCTTTGCTGTATATGTGATTAACAAATATCTCTGTTCAGTATATAACTTGTCCTTTCCTTTCTGTGCCTATTAAGGAACAATAATTTTTAATTTTGATGACATCTGCTTTATGAATTTTTTTCAGTGGATCATGCTTTTGGTGTCATGCAGAGTTAAATGAGTGATGTGTGAGAATTCTGTCTGGTCCCAGGACACAAATATTCTAAATTGTATAATTCTTGTGTATGTCTTTTGGGACATCTTTCTTCCATTCTTTTACTTTGCTGTATCTTTGAATGTATCTTTACATTTAATGTGGATTTCCGATAGATAAAATATCCTTGGGTTGTTTTTTAATTGTTACAAACTGTGTTTTAATAGGTATATTTAAAACGTTTACATTTAATTATTGAATGTAAGAGGAAAATTGTATTCTGTTATATTTATCCCTGTATTTACTTTTTTTGTTTCTCTCTTTTCATCCCAATGTTCCAAGTTTTCCTCTTATATCATTTTTTCTCTGTCTGAAGAACTTCTATATAACAATTCTTACAGAGCAGAGCAGGTCTACTGACAGTGAGTTATTTTTGCTTTTCACTGTCTAAGAGTGGTCACTATTTTACCTTTATGAAGGAATTTTTTTCTCTGGATATAGAATTCTGTGTTGACAGTTCTAACAGTTCTCAACCTCTCTCCCATTTCTTCAGCATTTAAAAACCTACACTAATAAAAGAGAAAATGCAAATTGTCTGTACCTTCGCAATGCCCACCAGCCAATCAGGAGTGAGTGTGCAAATTAACCCAACAAGGGTGGCAAGTTAATTTGCATACAGTCACTGAGTGCCCTAGCAGCTCCAGGCCTCTGGGTAGTGTGGGAAGGCAGCGCGGGGCCAGAGCGAAGACGGTACCAGCGGCCAGGGGAAGTAGATTCTTTCACGAATCTTTATGCATTGGACCTCTGGTCTATAATAATAAAAACAGAATATGCTAATTATACTGGACAGCCAAAAGACCTTCCGGACAAAGCTGTGGTGGCAGGGGCCAAGGCAGAGGCAGGTTGGGCTGATCAGCAGGCAGGGCAGCAGTTAGGGGTGATCAGGCAGGCAGGCAGGCGAGCGTTTAGGAGCCAGCTGTCCCAGATTGTGAGAGGGATGTCCGACTGCTGCTTTAGGCTGGATCCTGGCAGTCGGACATCCCCCAAGGGGTCCCAGATTGTGAGAGGATGCAGGCTGGGCTGAGGGCCCCCCTATCCCGAGCACAAATTTTGTGCACTGGGCCTCTAATATATACATATATAAGTATTGTAGCCATACCATTGTGTGTGAACTGATACTTCATTGTGGTTTTGATTTGTTTTCTGAATGACAAATGATGTCGAACATATTATTGAGTACTTATATCTTTTCTTTGAAGAAGTATCTATGCCAGTCATACCCAATCTTAATTGGATTGTCTTTTTCTTACTGAGTTATAAGAATTGTTTATGTAGTCGATACTAAACCCTTATCAGATATGTGATTTGCAAAATTTTCTCTCCTTCTGTTTGTTGTCTTTCACTCTCCTTAAGATGTCCTCTGAAGTACAAAAGCTCTTAACTTAGTCCGATTTATTTGTTCTTTTGTTGCCTGTGCTTTTGTTTATTGTTGTGTGCTCATTTCTGGGATCAGGTAAATACCATGCCGCCTCTGCCACTTTTAATCTGTGGGGAGCGGACCCCATTTCTGGCCTCCATTGCCCGGTTAACAGGAACATAAGAACCCAGCCAAGTCCAGGTCAGTGAGGGTTAATTTCTGGGACCGGTTGAAACTATTTGGAAAGAGAAGTTGTCTTGCCACTGCATTTGGGGGTGGGGAAAAGAAGTCTTAGATCTGCTCAGGGCTACTGTGTTCAGAAAGCCAGCCGGAGTGTGAATGAGGTCCTGAGCGGTGGAGAGAGACTCTTTCTTTGCCCCTGGATCCGGTCAGTGATCCCCTGATTCAGTCAGTGATCCAGCCATGCCCATCAACACCCAACAATGGATCTTTCAGATTCTGCATATATACCCCTTCCACCCGTGCCCCCTGTCTTAAAACAAGATATGATTTAATAGAACCAGGTGGCTAAAATGATTTTAGTTGATACTGGTGATATTTTTCTCTCTCTCCCTCTCCCTTCCTCCCTCCCTCATTCTCTCTCTCCCTCCTTTGTCCCCTCCTCCGGTCCCCTCTCTCTCTCTCTCTCTCTCTCTCTCTCACACACACACACACACACACACACGCACACACACACACACTAAGTCCAGTATGGCCACTAATGCTGAACCAGGAAGTGGCAGTGAGACGCCAGGAGGAAGGAGGAAGGGGAAGGGGAAGTGCTCTGACCTGTTGCCAGCCCTGCTCCCATCCGCACGGCCCCTCTGCTCGGTAACGGTCACTGCAGCCCTCCTGGTGAACTGTTTACATGTCTGACTCCTTGTTTGGATTTACTTGGTGATTTGATATGAATTTTTAATGTGAAAGCACTTAGCATTAGGAGTTTGACATTTTGTCTGACCTTAATCACCAGGAGGATCATGAGAGGTTTATTCAGTGGGAAGAGAACTGTTATAGCTCTGACAGAAATGATGGGAAATAAGTAAACAGCCTTTTAAATCTTCACCAGAAATCAATAGGGTTTAAAGATGATGGACGTTGGTGTTTTTTGCTGCTTAAGGACTTCAACCTTTTACGGGAAAATCTCTTCTCAACGTGTCAGCACTTTTTTCCATGCACACGATGAATCACGGCTGCAAATAGAACATTCTGCATAGAACACTCTTCATCGTTATTATAAGGGAGAAATTGCAGATGACTGCCCATGGTAATAGAGAGCCTTTTGGGGCATTTTTGTATGAAAAAAGCGGGCCGTTTCTCACCATTTCGTTTCTGTCTTATGTGTAATTCATACGCCAAACTTTTCCCACAGCGCAGTAATCACCGTTTTTATTGATGGAGCATCTCTGTTGTAGTGGTCATTGACCGTGGACATGTGAAGGGAATTGCCATGACTCCGTGACTCCATGTCACAGGTGAAATTGATGCCTAGAGCCCGGGTCGAAGGTCATCTAATTAGTGACATAACTGTTTTTTAAAATCCTGGTTCATAAAGTCTGAAGCTTATGCTTTTACCGCTCTTCCCACTCCATCTCTGAGGACAGGCACGTAATCGGTGTTCTCACCTTCGGTGCTATTTCTTTAGTAGCGGTGCCTCTTATTTTCTTACTTCCCTCTCTCTCTCAGTCAGTGAAACCGACTTAAGTGACAGATCTCCATATCGTTTAATAAGAGGGAAGCGCTCCGCCATGGTCATTGAATAAAGGCATATGGGCTGGAAACTGCTTCCCAGTGTACACTGCCGATTTGTTTTTCATGAATGATTTATCAGATGGCAGATTGATAGAGCATTTAGCAGTATATTCGCAACAAGCCGAAGCCGATGCAAGTGTTCAAATATTAACCACGCGTGCCATGCAGTGTCCTTCGCGTCAAGGTATAGAATTATGGCTTTTATTGTGAAAACTGCTTCTCTTCTAAATACTTTAAACCGAGCGAGACCTGCCGGGACGGCACGTTGACCTGCCAGGTGTTCTGCAAAGGCATACACGTCACTGTGCAGCTGTTTTCCTAAAGAGAGGAAGGCGTCTGTTTTTTAATTTGGAAATATTCTTCCTTCCTCCAACTAAGGACACAGATTCAGTTTGTGGATAAGTAATCATGAACAATAGAATGGCAGATAAAATGTTTACATCAGGCCTGATTTAATCTGAATTGGGACTTAAGGATACATTATTTTAGTTAATTGGTTGCAAATTTAAAAAACGAAAGATGAGATAGCTCTTTCCCCGTTTCTTGTAATGCAGATTAGACATGTTGCATGGAAATGCTGTCAGGTGAAAGGTGCTTTCCTGCTCCTTTACTAACCAAGCATGGAACCGCCACTTAACTTCCGGGATTCTCCATTTCCTTATGGAGAAGCTGAAGTGGACTGCAGTCCTGATGAGCCTCTGGACTCCAGAGTTCTGTAGCTCCTTAAGGTTCGGAATCTGGTTTGAAGTCGTTTGTTTCTTATTACGTACTTATAAGAAATAAAACACACACACATGCCGAAACCGGTTTGGCTCAGTGGATAGAGCGTCAGTCTGTGGACATAAAGGTCTGGGGTTCGATTCCGTTCAAGGGCATGTACCTTGATTGCGGGCACATCCCCAATAGGTGTCGTGCAAGAGGCCTCTGATCGATGTCTCTCTCTCTCATCGATGTTTCTAACTCTCTATTCCTCTCTGTAAAAAATCAATAAAATATATTTAAAACACACACACACTTCA
Source organism: Lasiurus borealis (assembly GCA_004026805.1). NCBI lineage: Eukaryota > Metazoa > Chordata > Mammalia > Chiroptera > Vespertilionidae > Lasiurus > Lasiurus borealis. The sequence continues at coordinate 42,604 of PVJN01013381.1, read as the reverse complement.
CCCCTGAAAAACAGGTCTTTTTCTAATATCTAACGTGCTCTGCATTAGTGATACTGTACTGCTTAGGCGACTTGTGTTCACCTCAAGTAGAGTGCCGTACCTTAGTTTCTCAGGGAAAAGCGTGAGACACTGCTACTCCAGACATTCCAAAGGTGTCATCAGGGAACCATTGATCAGCCGTGTTCTTGTGTTTCCTGGGAGCCTGAAGTTTTCAGCTACATGATGGTTGATTCTATTGATAAAGGTGTAAATTGATCAGTGTGATTGGATAATGAACTGCTGAACTTATAGGAAATAGTTGAACTTGTGATGAGAGGGTGATGCTCAGGCCGTCTCAATACAGGAAGAACTGTAAGAAAAGCATGCAGTTCACACCAAAAATTGTGATCTTGTCTCCCCTTTGCTCAAATTTACACTGACTCAGTTCCTCTGAAAAGAAAGCCCTCTATCCTGACTCCCCGACCTTTACTGGTCACATAAATCAGGTCATACCACCGTTTGTTTTTTAATATATTTTTATTGATTTCAGAGAGAGGGAGAGAGAGAGAGAAATATCAATGATGAGAGAGAATCATTGACTGGCTGCCTCCTACACTCCCCACACTGGGGATTGAGCCCACAGTAGGTCCACACTCAATCACCGAGCCTTGCTGGGCGGCCTCATATAACCTTTTGAGGCCCCAGTTTTCTGTCTCCTAAGTGGGCATAATAGTATCTACTAAGCAGGATTATTGTGAAAATTATTTGAATTAACATATGAAAGCAACTTGAACTCCTAAATAATTACTGCTTTGTTAGTAATTTATTTAAGTATTTTGCTAGTGCACGTTTTTGTTACCTGGGTTGATGTATAACCTCAAATTCTTATACTAAAATTTTTCTGGTATAACCAAATGTAACTTCTCAAACAATGTATTGCTGAGTTTATTTATTCACTTACTGACTCACTGCTCCATGATTTTCATCCTTGGCTCTGTTATCAAGTAAACATGCACATTTAAAAATAAACAGTAGCTTCCCAAACATGATAAGGATTACAGATTAAACAATTGAAGAGAGATCTTTTCAGTAGAGTGTTCTGTTTAGTTCAGTTCCTTTTCTTATTTGTCTTTCAACTAGTAATCTTTTTGTTAAATGTGAAATCATTTCCGTGTTACTCTGTATTTATATTTTCACTGACTATTACAGGTTTTTATGCTTAAACTAGAGGCCGATGCACAAAATTCATGCAATGGGGCTTGACCCTCACAGCTGCGGCTGCCTCAGGCCCTCACAGCCCAGCTTCACCCAGAAGGTCGTCCAGAAGGTCATCAGATGGTTGTCCAGATGGTCATTCTGCTGTTTGGTCTAATTAGCATATTAGCTCTTTATTATATGGGATATTTTATTTTGATGAGATAATCTTTTTTTAATATATTTTATTGATTTTTTACACAGAGAGAGAGAGACTTCGATCAGCTGCCTCCTGCACACCTCCCACTGGGGATGTGCCCGCAACCAAGGTACATGCCCTTGACCAGAATCAAACCCGGGACCCTTCAGTCCGCAGGCCGACACTCTATCCACTGAGCCAAACCGGTTTTGGCGATGAGATAATCTTTAATGGTTCATTTTATTAACACCTACTTTGGGGACCAGAAACTTAGTCCAAGAACATGACTTAAATTTATTAAAGTACCTAAATTATTTTAAATTGATTTGGTACCTAAAAGTTATAGTAAAGCAAACAAATGTTTGCTCCAAAATTGTGCTTAATGTTAAGTACAGTAAATTATGATTATGTATGTATTGGTCCTACCTACAGACACCTGTGTATTTTAATGAGCACATAAGCTTCCTCTTTTCTTGGGGAACTCTAAATTTGAATATTTCGTTCTTAAGTTATCTAAAACAGTTTTATGCCTTAATTTAACCTAATGCCAAAACAGAAGTTATTTTCAAAAAAATTTAATTCTTTTTCTTTTTATGGCTCCTTGTACATTCTTTCACTGCGGCAGTTACATTATTACACGTTGGCATGTCTGTCCTCCCCACCCTCAGGCGCTCCCTAAGTTCAGAGAACCCTCCTTTCCCTCTGATCTCTAAGCCTGAAGCTCCGCATTTGGCATCTGGTGAGCTCCCCATAATATATTGAGTGCGACTTCAAATCATGCTGAAGGTCTAAGAATAGCCAGATTGATCTATGATTACAGACTTCTCTTGCAGTGGCTCTTAAGACAAAAATGTTCTCCATTTGTGATGGATGCTCTATAACGTCATATTGACTCCCATAATAAATAGTCACCTTTCATAATAGTGTTGTTAGAGCAAACTGAGATAAAGGGATTTGCTGGGACTTTCCTGTCCCCGTCATTGGGCTCAGCCAGGAGCGAGGCTGTCCCTTCAGCGAGCTGTGCGGCCGTGCCCTGTTCGGTTTTATCGCCAGAGTGCTGTCTAGCTGGAGAAATTCTCCACCAAAAGAGCTTTTCTTCCCTCCATAGTGGTAGTGCTCAAGTGTTAGAAATAATTATTAGGTATGAAAAGTTTTTTTTTAATATATATATATTTTTTTGATTTTTTTACATCGATGAGAGAGAGTGAAAGACATTGATCAGTTGCCTCCTTCACGCCCCCTACTAGGAATGTGCCCACAACCAGGATACATGCCCTTGACCGGAATCAAACCTGGGACCTTTCAGTCCGCAGGCCAACGCTCTACCCACTGAGCCAAACCAGTTTCGGCGTATGAAAACTTTTCAAAGGTGTGCAGTCCATCGCCTTGGAAGTAGAGGTTAGCAGCATGGACGAAGTCTTGGCATTTATTAACTCCTCGGTAGGTTCGGAAACAGACCAAAACATGAAAGAACCAACAAACTGTGGCAAGACTTTGTGGGGTTTGTTATTTCGTGGAAGGTAATAGTAATCAGACATCGGTCTCTCTGGTGATAGCCAATGTGTGTGGTTTTTAGTGGCGTATATTAGGTGATGAGAGATTGCTGCCTTCGGCAAGTCACTGAAGATTAGTGAACTAACTTCTGTTCTGTTTTCTTTAGTGAAAATAGCGCAGGAAGTGCCTTCATTGCAGAGTTATTGCGGGATTAGTGAATATGTCTGCCAAATAGCTAGTCCCGGCTGGCATTTTATAAATTCTTCTGTAACTTGAACCTATTGTTTTCATTGTTGTCATCATGATCATCTTTATATAAGGCCAGTTTGTGCCTTTATGAATCCCCTCAATATTTGTGTTCCTTAGAAATGGATCCTTTTCCAAGACCGTTTTGGCTCACTGGATAGAGCGTCGGGCTGCGGACTGAAGGGTCCCGGGTTCAATTCCAGTCAAGGGCATGTATCTTGGTTGCGGGCACATCTCCAGTGGGGGCGTGCAGGAGGCAACTGATCGATGTCGCTCTCTCATCATTGTTTCTAACTCTCTATCCCTCTCCCTCTCTGTAAAAAATCAATAAAATATTTAAAAAGGAAGGAAGGAAGGAAGGAAGGAAAAAGGAAAGAAGGAAGGGAAGGAAAGGAAGGAAGAAGTGGACCCTTTGAATAGCCACAGAAGCTCTGTAGGCATCTGAGAGTGAAAATGCTTCGTCAGCTCCTGTCAGCTCTCACCTTTTTGCCATTCTCACCTCAGCCTGTCTTGTAACACTGGTTCCTCTTATCTTTCAGAATTACATCATCAAAGAAAAATCCCTGGTCAATAATCAGATGGGAGGTGTTTTTATAAGTGGTGGCCATGAATTATATAGCATAAGTTAATAAGTTTTGCTTCTTAGCATGTTGTATCTTTAAACTAAAACTTTTGGAGAGGGAAGAAAGATTTTTTTTAATTTGAAAATGTCCCTCTGTTGCACGGCTTTGACTAGCCAACACCTGTATATGTTTTTCAGAGTCAGTCTCTCTCGATCTTGGTCTGATAGAGAAAGCAGGGTTCTTGGCAGCGGCCGTCCGGAGGTGGGGGTACTGGTGGGCAATGTCAGTAGGACTCACATCCCTTCTCTGTTTCTCTGTGTGTTCTTTCTGAGCTGTCACCACGTGGTAAGCAGTTGCGCTGTGGGCAGGCAGTGAGGTGTGGCTGCAGGGGTAGGAGCAGGTGCACAAACCGGTGAGCTTGTCAAACCGAGCTCCTGGGGAAGTGGCTGGCCTCCGCTTTTGAAAACTTCAGCATGTTGAATACCTCTCATGAGTCAGACCTGTTAGGAAATCATCATCACCCTTATGAATGTCAGCTGTAATAAAAAAATATATTCTAAAAAATAATGGTGCCGAGACCGGTTTGGCGCAGTGGATAGAGCTTCCGTCTGCAGACTGAAAGGTCCCAGGTTCGATTCCGGTCGGGGGCATGTACCTTGCTTGCGGGCACATCCCCAGTAGGGGGCGAGCAGGAGGCGACTAATGGATGTCTCTCTCTCATCGATGTTTCTGACTTTCTATCCCTCTCTCTTCCTCTCTGTAAAAAATCAATACAATATATTTTTTAAAAAATAATGGTTATTAAAAAATAGAAAAATCCATGAAAAGGATCTTTCATTTAGGGGTGAGAGCGACAAGAACTGGGAGAGAAAGCTGCAGAGATAAAGATAGGGCTGCAGCAGCCCTGGTCGGGGCGAGAGGTTTAGGGGGGCGAGGGGTTTAGCGGGGCGAGCACCTTCTCTGGGCCTGAGGAGAGCGGACAGATGGCAGCGAGGAGCCAGGAGACTTCATGATCCGGGCTTTGAGGCCAAATAGGAGGTTGGCGGGTAGGTGGGGGTGAGAGGCTGGTGGGGTAAGTTTTTCCAGGTTCAGAAGTAACACATTGGGGAACTGTAGGATGGGGTGGGAAGACAGATATTAGGCATGAAGGGAAAAATGAGGTTTTTCCTGCTGTGGACTGGAGGGTCTGTTTAGGGAAAGAACTAGTCAGTTCGAAGGAAGAAAATGATTAAGGTGATATTATTAAATTATTTTTTTTCCAGTGATTAGTCAATTTTAGTAAAAAAAATGCTTGAGCCTGATAATCCATTTGGACATGAATTTTTTTATTATTACTCTTTTGTAATTTGGAAAATATTTTCAAAATTCTCATGTGGTTCTCAATGCTGGCTGTACAATATAATCACATGGGGAATTATTTTTTTTAATTCCAGTGTGGATTTGCTGTAAAATATTCCAACAGAATTTTTTCAATATTGGAGATTGGGGGAATAAATGATACAGAACTGGCAAAATATTGACAATCATTGAAGCTTAGTAACGGGTATCTGGGGCTCATTTAAGCAGTCCCATTATGCTTGTATATATTTGAAGATTTCCCCAGTAAAAAGTTTAAGAAGTAAAGTTACAAGTTTTTCTGAACAACCGCCACCAGAAGAGATCTGTGCCTTAAACCAGTTCAATCAGTTTCTGGGGGTAGGACACAGCTGTGTTTTGAGTTTTTTTAAGTTTGACGTGATCTTAGTGTATAGCGTGGGTGAAAACACTGTCTTATGAGGTAAAGCGAGCAGGAATTACTGTCCTCGTTTTTACAGGGAGAGAAACAGACTCAGAAAGGCCCGATGTTTTGTTAAAGCCTCCCAGCTGGTACAGAACACGGCCGTGACATTGGCAGCCTCATAGTCCAAGGCTCCTTTCTCCACCGGTCCGCTGCTCTGTTGCCTGCCATCAAGGGAATGATTTTGTGGCGAGTACTGTCGGGTGATCTGCTCAGAAACGGTGCTACATTGAAGATATCTCGGTCCCTGCCACTGTGTTCTAGACATACAGCTCTTCCTGCTCAGACTGGCAGGCTGCAAGCTGTGAAGGTCGCTCTGTTGGTTTTATTAGTGAGAAGATGCTCATAGTTCAGCTGTTGTCTTTTTTGGCCTGTAAATAAGGGGACAGTGGAAGTGCCTCTTGGAAAGGAAAGATGCTGATATTTTTCTCATGCCCTGTGCACCGGGGCAGTAAATCCACACGCAAATTAAAGGTTTTGGTGACAAATGATAACTTTCCTCATCACTCTAATCTCTTCTCCTCTTTCCTGGGTATTGTTAATTCATAACGTCGTTTGAATTGACTTCCCATTATTGATTCCTGTATTCATTAGAATGAAAAGAGAAATCTCGTCTTTGCGAGGGAAATACAGTTACCGACGCTGTCTTTCTCAGAGAAGAAGAGGACCTGGTGGGGTATAAACTGTGAGAGTGACAGCTAAATTGACGTGGTGGAGGTTAATGCTTGCTCGCTGATGTTGGAGGTTCCGATCCCTTGTCAGTGCGCGCCTATAACACACGCAGTACATCTTCATTAAGAAGGTACACGGCAATCAGTTTCAGGTTTCCGGATGAGCCTGTGGCCGGGCCAGAATTAACCTTTTGAACCTGGAATTGTAACAGAATGTACTATTGGCTCAGGTTATCAATTATGGTCACAGTCAATTGATACTCAGAGAAGGCTCACTGGTGATGGCTATTAAAATGTACTCATCTTCCCATTCTACTGTTAAAAAGTAAAGTTGGCATTTTTCACTTTTGGAGACAGACATTTGTGTAAACCGGATGCCTTGCGGAACTGCTATATAAGTTCGTTTTTGTTTGGGGGGCATTTAGGGGCTCAATTTTCGTTGTTTTCAATTTCTTCAGCCGGAAGCAGTTTAAGTCCTCAGGGGACTTTTAGAATTACATGTTGTGTCGAGTTGTAATAGAAAAGACTCAGACATAGCAAATCAAAATACTTTGAACATAAGTTTGAAAGATTTAAGTGCAGGTGTAACTAAGTAGGTGTTTTTTGTGTCTCATACTTTTTTTTCTATCCGATATTTCACTCAGATCACATAATAATCAGAAAAGTGGCTGACAGAATTTCACTTATTTTGGAAAAACGTAATGGAATGCTTATTAATCAAAGAAAACTAAAAATATTAATTGCCAATTCAAATCAAAGAAATGTTTACTATTTTAATGCATTTCAGATGAGTATAATGTAAAGATAAATTAAGAACTAAGTTCTAACTATGTTTCTGTTTATTATGTTATTTTCGTTGTATTAGTTTTTGAAGTAATTTTCTATTAAAGTTAAATACTGTTAATATGTCTTGGAAGCTATTTCTAGAAAAAGAGTTTATTAGAATTTATAACTTTTATGTATCTCTGATTATGCATATTGTTCTGAATTTATTAACTATGAATCTGTCCTGAAAGAATTTATTTTTAAATTTAGTATGGGCAGAAAGAGCTTTATGTACAAAGATATTTATTGCAATATTTTTATAACAGTGGGAAATTATTTATGTCCAGCACTAAGACATAGTATCCATTGTATACATTGATTTGAAGGAATACAGGATGGGGCAAAAGTAGGTTTATTGTTGTAAGTATGCGAAACACGGTTTATTTAGTCTTGGTTCTTACGTTAAATGGGAGTGATAGAAAAAAAAGCAAATGAAAGGTGTGTTTGCCAAAGTAGTGTAAAAATTCCAAAAAAATAAAATCTTTTTTTTTTTTTTGGTGAATGATATCTGTCATTGATTTTATGTGGCTAAAAGTTATAGCCTATTTTATGAGCATTATTTAACTAGTAATAAAATATCCCACTATGAAATAGAGATTATTGACATGTAATACAATGCTAAATATTTTTTAAAACGACTAAATTGTTTTCTATAATTTCCCTTCCCTCCGAATAAAAAGAAATAGTGTTGTCCACTTTGTTTACAGAGCGGACCCAGGAAAACGGTCCCTGTAAGACAGAGCGATTGCCCAGTGGAGTTGTGTATGTGATCATCCAAAAGGAACGATATCCTAAGTTTCCCAGAAAGCTGAGGAGCATTTAGGTTTGAATGTTACATGTCCGTGCATTACAGTGAACATGGACCCCATTAATGCTGGCGGAAGTGGCTTCCGTTTTAACTTTTATAGCGAGGGGTGTTTTATAGCCACCAGCATTCCAGTGAGCTTACTAGTGTCTCATGTCAAAGGGACTTGGCACTCCTCTGTGGTGAATACCATTACCCTGGACATAAATGATAATTTGCCCAGGAACAACATTTAAATCACTTAAATCCAGCTGCCCTAACTGGTTTGGCTCAGTGGATAGAGCGTCGGCCTGCAGACTCAAGGGTCCCAGGTTCGATTCCAGTCAAGGGCATGTACCTTGGTTGCCGGCACATACCCAGTAGTGGGTGTACAGAAGGCAGCTGATCGATGTTTCTCTCTCATCGATGTTTCTAACTCTAGATTCCTCTCTGTAAAAAATCAATAAAATATATTAATAAATAAATATTAAAATCCAGCTAATTTTTACTACAAATTTTATGCTAATGAAATGAGAGCTGTTTGGGCCTGAGACTGGCTGAGATCTTAAATACACAGCGGCAAGCTCACCTGAGGCAGCGTCTGAATTCTAGTGGTTTCTGGTCTTTCTCCCCAACTCCTCGCCCCAAAGTCTCCCTGGATTTCCTCCAGTTACTTCACTCTGCACTGCACTTGAGCCCAGAGCGCCATCTAGGGACCAGGGAGGGGATAGAGCGCCTGTTCCTGTGCCTACCCTTTCCCCAAAGCTTGCAGCCTCAGAACTCCCGCTTTCCCAGGCCTGTCTGAGGCCGAGCCACCGTTTCCATTAGCAATTCTATAAAATTATGTGAAAGGAAGAAATGAGTATGACATTTACAGAGTTTTCTCCCCAGGAGATCTCAGAAAGCAAATTTACACTCACGTATTATACAGTGAATACAGCATCATACCGGTTTTATCCCAGACTGACTAACCCGGGTTCAGATCCACCCTCTGCACTTGTAGGGTTTTTCCTCCTGTAAAATGTAAAGTGCTGGACATACTAGGCCCCTAGAAGTGAATCATAGTATTATCATGTTTCAAAATCATATGAGTGGAATTAGATGGAGCCAAAAAAGGGTCAGATTCTACAAAAATAATGAGACCATTTTATGCAGCAGAGGAAAGAAAAGGAACATGAAGCAGATCTAGTTTCTAAAAGAATAATGGACTGTGGTGTCTGTCTAAATTAGGAAAGGACTTAAATTTACAGTCATAAGTATTCTGGTTCCAACATAGAACTATATGGTCATCAAAGTAAACCTGACAGGTTTCAACATGTAATTAAATTATATTTAGCAGAAGAGCATCAAAACAATTCTTTTTAAAAAAAATATATGTTATTGATTTTTACAGAGAGGAGGGGAGAGGGATAAAAAGTCAGAAACATCGATGAGAGAGAGACATCGATCAGCTCCCTCCTGCACGCCCCACACTGGAGATGTGCTCGCAACCAAGGTACATGCCCCGACTGGAATCGAACCTGGGACCTTTCAGTCCGCAGGCTGACGCTCGCTCCACTGAGCCAAACCGGTTTCGGCCAAAACAATTCTTGTAACACTTTCTTCCTCCATCACTTACCTCTCAGCAAAACACAGGCAGCCAGTGGGAAGGCCCATTTCCTCCTTGGAATAAGAGCAGGAGAATCGGCAAACAGATTTTAAGAAAGTGTCATTCAGCATTTTCATATTCTTTGGAAAATGTGCTTTTCTTCCTGAATGTATCATAATATTTTTCATACATTTTTATGCTCAATAAAAATACTTTTCTTTCTGTGTGTAAAAACACAACTTTACCTCTTAAACTTACCTTGTGCTTTTTAGTAAAAACAAGCTTGGGGACACAGCTACACATTATAAGCTGTTCACCTTGGCACAGTTGTAGTAAACGTTATGTTGTGAAGTTGAAAGGCTAGTTTTCCTTGTAGGTGTTCCTTTTGGTGAATATAATTTAGAATTTGATATTTTATTTACACTGGAGATATAGTATACAAGTTTTTTGTTCATATACATTTTTTTATTGATTTTTTTACAGAGTGGAAGGGAGAGGGATAGATCAATGAAAGAGGGACATCGATCAGCTGCCTCCTGCACGCCCCCCACTGGGGACGTGCCCACAACCAGGATACATGCCCTTGACCAGAATCGAACCTGGGACCCTTCAGTCCTCAGGCCGATGCTCTATCCACTGAGCCAAGCCAGTTTCAGCCATATACATTTTCTGTGAAGTCTGTTTTATACAAAATTGGGTTCAAAAATGGTTGTACCACAGAGCGACCTTTGGGCAAATTTCTCAAACTCTCAGATCCTCAACCTTCTTGCTTCTAAAGTTAGAATAATAACACTTAATTTACAAGGCTTAAAGGAGACTAAATATAAGCTCTCAAAAAAATATTAGCTTTTTTCCCCTACAGTAAAAAGTTTTTTCCTGAAAATATTAAGATGATCCTTTTTGCCCACCCCTCCCACCCCCTGCCTCTGAACCAACCAATCCATTCGCTGTATCTGTAAGTTAGGGAGAAGGGCAGGGTGTTTTAGATTTCACACATACATGGAGTCATTGGTGTTGTCTTTTTTTTGTCTGGCTTATTTAACTTTGTATGATGCCCGCAGGCTCCATCCTTGTTGTGTCACGTGGCAGATTTCCTTTATGACGGCAGAATAAACACTCCGTTGTGTATACGCCACATTTCCTTCGTTTGCCCATCGATGGGCACTTAGGTTGTCTCCGTGTCCTGGCTGTGGTACATCACGCTGCAGCAAACCATAGCGCTGAAAAACTTCCAGAACAGATGGGAAGAACTGCACATACACTATATTACAGCACATTTTAGTCGCCCCTGGCAGATGACTCAGAGAGAGGAAAGGTCAGAGAAACTGTGTCAACCTCCCTTTCCCCTCCTTTCTTCTCCCCTCCCTCCTTCCTTCCCTCTCTTTTGAATAAAGATGGACATTTCAGGAAAGAGTCAACTCAGTATGGCAATTAAAAGCATCTTTCCCTTTTGATTCACTCTACTTGCAGAGTGATTTCATTCTCTTCAGATAAATACCCAGAAGTAACATCCCTAGATCATATGGTAGCTCTATTTTTAACTTTTTTTTTAATATATTTTATTGATTTTTTTACAGAGATAGAAAGTCAGAAACATCGATGAGAGAGAGACATCGATCAGCTGCTTCCTGCACGCTCCACAGTGGAGATGTGCCCACAAGCAAGGTACATGCCCCCAAACGGAATCAAACCCGGGACCTTTCAGTCCGCAAGCCAACGCTCTATCCACTGAGCCACACCGGTCTCGGCTAGTTTTAACTTTTTGAGGAACCTCCATACGGTTGTCCATTGGCTGCGCCAGTTTGTATACCCACAGGCACCTTTCCCCACCGCCTTGAGAAGCCTCACTTCCTGACTTTTCGGCAATGGCTGTTCTAACAGGTGGGAAGTACTATCTCCCTGTGGTTTTGATGTGCATTTCCCTGGTGCTTAGTGGTGTTGGGTACTTTTTTATGTACCTGTTGAGCATTTATATGTCATCTTGGGGAAATGTCCGTTAAGATCCTCTGCCCTTCATTTAGTCGGATTTTGTAAGTGTGTCGAGCTGTATGAGTTGTTATATATTTTGTATATTAAGCTCTTATCAGATGGATGATTCGCACCCATTTCCTCCCATTCCTCACACACTTTTCACTCTGTTGATGCTCCCTTAACTGTTCCCAGGCTTCGGAAGGGGTTCGTAGCTGCTCCCGTTGTTTCCCGATCCAGGAAGCGCTCCCACACAGCGATATTTTTTAAACGGAATAATGTCCATTTATCTAGTTCACTGCCGCCCTGTCGTACAGCGTGGGGAAATGTGCTGTTTTTGCAGCCTGTTCATTCCAATGGCTTATGAATTAAAAGCAGGGGTCTCTCATGTCCTAAGACCCATAGTTCATTATTGCAAAATAAAGCACCCATCTATTAGGCAGGGATTGTCCACGGTGTCTGCGAGAGGCAACAGATCCACTCAGAAGAGTGAGTGTTGCCTGCACATTTGGACCGCAGTGCGCTGGAAAAACACGGGTACCGGGGCTGCGGTAATGAGCGGTACAGTAGAGAGAGGTGATTTATGGTACCTGCTTCTGACAGCTATAGTGCCGAGATTCCCTGGGTGTCTGATCATGGCATTAGCATGCTGACAGCTCAGCATTTAGAACATTACGGTAATTTATCCTGCCGACGCTGTCACCTGCACTGTCAGAGTTTCTTTTTAATGATGGTATAAGTATTTTGTTTGTTTGTACCGCATTCTTTTCATTTGGCTAATGCTTTCTCATTAGATTGAACCTAGTAAATGAGAGTAATTAAGTGCTTCCTATAGCTCAGACGCAATGATTAAGTTGCAGAGCTGCTGCTGATTATGTTTTGTCATTTATCTCTATTAATCTGAGAATAATCCAGATGATAAACACATGTAATTTTTTGCTAATGTTCAATAGATGAAATTTATAGTTTCTCAATGGAGCCGAGCAGTAAGTGTATAGTCATATAGAAGTAGTAAGTTGTTAAATGGGAGCCTGCTTTAAATAAGCATACGAGTTACAGCTAGAGTTAATAAAAAGGGAAAGATGCTTTTAATTGTCATACCGGATTGACTCTTTCCTGAAATGTCCATCTTTATTCGAAAGAGAAGGAAGGAGGGAGGAGGGGGAGAAGAAAGAGGGATAAAGGGAGGCTGATACAGTTTCTCTGACCTTTCCTCTCTCTGAGTCATCTGCCAGGGGCGACTAAATCTGTTGTAATATAGTGTATGTGCAGTTCTTCCCATCTATTCTGAAAGTTTTTCAACTCTATGCACTCGGATTTTCTAAAGTATAGTAATTTATAATGATTTTAGAAGAAAACGTTGCATTAGAGTGCCTATTAAAAATTCATGTTATTAATTATTGCCTTTTAACAAGAAGCTAAAATGTGGAAATAATATGGAGTTACATAAATATTTTTTGAAAATTAATACATAGTTACATATATTCTTGTTTACATATTATAATATTTGCTATAAGAAGATATGTAGTTTTCATAATTCTGATTATTGTAAATAGTATAGTTAGTTAATCATGCTAGCTTTTTCAAGTTTCTATAAATAATGCCAAACCAATGACACATTTTGTCTGCAATTCAAGACAGCATATGCCAAATTCATGCATTTTAATATAATCATGTTAAGATTTACTCCTAACTTTGTAATTTACAAAATGATATTTCCGACACACTATCAAACGTGTTAAGGAAAAAATAAGAGGATTGTTTGTAGGAAATTACACTTTTATGACACTGTTTTCATAAATGCTTTAAGGTCACGGCATTGTTCGATCTGCGAATATCTGCGTGCATAGGCTACCCAGAATATTCAGTGCATCCACATATGGCAGGAAGGCGGACAAAGCCTAGTCACTGTATTTAATCGTTTGTGCTTAAGTGTAAGGCCAGGGGCCTGGGCAGTGTGACCCACAGACTTGGGCATGAGAACACGAACGGTTCATTGTTGGGAGAGAGCATGGTCGTTCCTGAGCGTTAGTTTGTTTGCATGCATTGCGGTGCTTCTGGAACCGCTCCCACCTTTCATTTAAGAAAAGAGTCTTAAGCATGTACACAGGTAATGCCCTTCTTTCCACAGTTAGATCCTGTGCAGAATTTTGTCCTGTGAGCAGATGGCATCACCTAAAATGCTCAAAACACTGACTGACGTTAGCCCTACTTTTTTGAAAATTAAGACACTGCATAAGTCTTAAATGAAAGTTGATATTTTTCATTATTCATGTATTTGGATTCCTTTCTTTAAAAAGTGAATGATTTTTAAAAGCTGGGCTTAAGCTCCAAAGAGAACTTTTCGTCACCATTAGGCGTAGAAATGTCCTCCATGCAGACTAATTGGAAATTGAGGCTCCCACAAATATCGGGGATTATTAACACATGGCTGTCCAGTAGCTTTATTGCTAGCTTTACCCAGTGGGCAGCTAAGTTTCTATTGAACGAGTACAAAAAACGTGTATGTAAATGTTAAAGGCCCGCTTTAAAAGTAAATGCCCATTGCATTTTGAAGTTATTTATGACATGCTCTTAGGAGCTAATATATTTTTAAAATATGATTCTTTGTAAAACACTGTATAATAGGAGGCTAGAATTCTCGTGATCCGTCTGCAATGTGTTAAATTCTCCGGCAATCTCTTCAAATCCTTTTTTTCCCCTGTTCTAGAAGATTTAATATTTAGCCTAATAGGGATTGCCACCTTTCTTAGGGAGCAACTTTTCAGTGCTACACTTAAGACTAGATTGAAGGAACATCTTGTTGAAATTACCAGATTAAAGATGAAGCGATGGTCGGTTACTGGCGGTATAATAGAGGAATGTTTTGAAGTTTTGGGAAGTGTCTCGGATAGGCATAGTCAGGTAAGTAAAGGGCCAGAGCTTACAGCCATCAGGTCTACCTCGGGCATTGTTCGCCAGTAGTTATTTCATCAGATAAATTTTTCTTTTCTGCACCCAGAGATATTAGATTGAATAATGGTATTAGGCCAATGTGATGCTCTTGGAATGTTAAATTATAAAATAAGAAGCCCCAAAAAGGAGTAAGCTTTAAAAGTTATGACAGGTTTCCTAACACTGTGTACTGAACTTTTTTCAAAAGGCCAAAGTCAGATAATAGAATAAGATAAAATATTTACTAACCTAGAAGATATTTTGCAGTAAAACTTGGGGATTCGGTTTTAATAAAAATACTTTCAGTCTTGAATATTGATGGGCTGTTTCTATATTCCTACATGGTTGATACTTAAACGTCTTTCTTGTTTCTGCTTTGAAAAATTGTAATTCTTAATTACCCCCATCCCCAGTCCTTGTCCCCACAACAAAGAAACCAAAGTCTATTTGAGTTGTTAATGTTGAAATCACAAATTCTGTTCCCTTTTTTTTTTTTTTTTGGTTAAAAAATAATTATAAAATCAGGGTAAAGAGAAAATTCTCCTCTCCCCTTGTTGGTCAGTTCCATAGAAGTAATTTAAAATACCACATATTGAATTCTTTGATCATTTCTCCTGGGTGGGTTGGGAAGGAAGTCAGAGCGGAGGCAATTGCTTCTGGGCTCTCGCTCTGTGTGCCTGTAAATGAAACGCAAGGAGCTCTCACCAAACTACATGACTAATGGCAACCTCCAGTGCCGCCTGCAATCAAAGATTAATTTGCTTTATCAAGTTTAAAGAATACCGGGTGATAAATCATGTCAAAGAGAAATAATCAGTCAAAGGCTGGGGTGCTTTTCTACATGTAAGGACAGGTGCTAAGAGGCATGCCTTCGCCATACACAGTTAATTTTGTGTTTATGCATTCATGTTCATCTTAATTTTTATTTAGTTAGTCTTTGAATCACGTAATTTCTGTCATTAAGACCTAATATTCCAGCTGAAAGGTTGCAGGATTATAGACCCAACGGAACCACATTCTTTTCCTTTAGTTTACAGAAGTTACTTCCTCCTCTGACGTTATTAATAAGTGTTTATTTTTTTAACCACGAGTTGGCTAATGCCACATGGGAAGTGAAATTATTTTCTCCATGTCAAGGTGCTCAAGAATATTAAGTGGGTGTTTATTTTTCTAACAGATCTCTGTATATTTATGTAAATTTTCATTTTACTCAAATCACCCCCCCCCTGGGTTTTTATTGTTGTTGTTTTAAAGAGAAAGGGAGAGCCGGCGTCTCTGATTTTGTCCCCTGGGTCCATGAGGCAGGCTCCGTTTTAGGGAAGATTGTGTTATAAAGAAGTGGGCTTCCCAGCACTTGCGGCAAACGCCTTTTGAACGGGATCCAAAACCAATCTTGCATTTTTGCAGAGGCTGTTAGGACTCGTCTTAAAGGGAGAGTTCCAGTATCATTTTCGCAGAGGGTTTGTTTGGGGGTTTTTGAGTGACAGTCATGTTTAAGTAGAATCTCTTCACATGCTTTGGTGTATGTCGATATCTATTCATTCTTACCCTAGGTCTTTTCTGGCTCACTTTACCTCCGTGGCTAATTAGAAATTTAGAAAGTATTAATTTTTCATTTGATGGGCAAAATTAAATAAAAGTTCATCATACCCTTGAAACTATATAGTTTGTGGAAATTTTATTCCTCGAGTGAGTTCATTTTCTTTTTCCGTATGGCTCCTCCCCGTCCTTCTGTCTAGATTTTGACCCTTTTTCACTCCAGTAAGTTATCAGCACCGCAGGAGGGCTTATGGCTAGTTTCCTTTTCTTCTGTTTATGATTCCTAGGAATTATTTTAAAACATTGATAAAGTCCCATTGTTGACATCAGTATCATCCTGAAAAGAAAATGGAAAGTGAAATTATTTTCTCCATGTCAGGAGAAAATATCTTGTCCGTTCAGCTTGGTTTTAAAAGACTTCTTTTAAAACCTTGTGGGAATAACTTGCCTTTGCTTAATTTTTCATAAGAAAATACGTTTCATGATCTGTTTCTTATCTAAAGTGAGATGATGGGACAAGTTGATGAGGATCCTTCCAATTTGAAAGCATTTTCTAACCCAGGACATGCCTGTTGTGACATTGATGGAGTCCCTGGTGATTAGCAGTTTATGTAACAGCAGCCTGTCCTAGTGACATGCTATGGTATGAACTGCATAGTGGAGTACATAGAGCTTCAGTTTTGAAGACTCAACACGCCTATCCCTGGTCTAACTCCAACATCTGTATACAACCTGATAACTGTACCAGTGTTTGCTTCAGGGGTGTTATTGCCAATATTGTCCCATCATATTTCTTACTGGTCCCTATGTGAAGCCACATGGGAGATTTTACTTTAAAAATTAGCACTAGGCTGTGCTATTTGCTTAAGAAGTACAAGTGTATTATTTTAATAGATAATAAAGACTATAAAGTAATCTATCATTTTCCACTTGGGACATTTGGAAATTTGGCAGACTTATGGCTCAGATGTACCTTCGTGTGAAACTCGGTAATCTGCCTTAATGAATTTTGATCACTCTCTTCCCCTGCCCAGTCTACACTTTTATTCCATTTCATGTTGTGCTTGATCCTGATGTTTCATTTTCTATTTCTTTTTGCCTTTTTAATATCTGGATTTCCTGTATGTAACTCCAAATACCATATATGAGTCACTGTATAAATATTAAAATTGCCCTCTGTCACTAAATATCCAGAGAAGTTTTTTTTCTTTTAATTTCAGTATTCTCATTTGCAAAACAAAGTAATGAATCTTCGAGCCCCTTTGACTCAAATTCTAGGAGTAAGAACAGTGGAGAACTGTCAGTTTCCATTGGCTGTGAAAGACGAAGGAGCATCTCTCCCATCCTCACAACAAACTGCTCAAATTTAGGAGTTCTGTTGAACCTTTTAGAAACCTAAGGTTGCAGGGCAACCAAATAGCCTAAAACCTAGGAATAGTTTAATTCAAAAGAAGGAACATAAACACTTTCTTACCTGAAGCAGACACGGCAAACACCATTAAGAATGGTTGGCTTAGAATAGTTAACCAATTGGTGAAGGCTAGCCTGCGATATGTGGGAATTTGATGCTTTGTTACAGGCTCCTTCTCCACAGACCCTCCGTACTAGGCAGTACTTTCCTGCACCAAAAAGGTTCCACAAAAGCATGCTACCAGGTGCAGACCTGGTTGAGGCACACACTCCACCATCACCCTTCTCCTCTATCTTCCTACTGAAAATAGTACCGATGTGCATGGTAATAAGAAGGGCAACCAGTGAGAATCTGTTGTAGGTCGGGTAAGGAAACAGGCTGGAGCTGGGAGTGGAGAGATGACTCTGCCGGTGCAGGAGAAAGGACAGACATACAGCTGCAGGAGGGACAGGCGCTCTGAGAAAGTCACACTCCCAAGACCCAGAGAGACGCAGTGCCCGCCTAAGATAGACCGAATCACAGCAGCGGAGAGCACTGCCTCCTTCCCCATCGCCAGCCTAACAAGTGATCAGTCACAGTGGAGCACTGATGGAGAGTTGCCCAGGCATTAGGACAGATCCTGTCTGAGGCGCAGCATAAAGGGCAGACCTTAGGCTAAGGATGTAACAGATGCTGAGAAAATCCCGAAAATCCCTCTGGAGAACCAGCCTCCACTCTTAATAAACCATAGCTTGAGACCAGTTTGACGCTTATGATACACTGTAGATAACCATACAACAGCACAATTTTGGACTTAACCCAACTCCTAACTATTCACTCAGACTCCCACACAAAAGGCCTAGCAGAAATGCAGGCCCATTTCTAGGAGCAAAAGCCACCAAAAAGTCGCTTTCCAACGTAAGTCATAACAAAGGAGTAAAATCAGACACCTGCCAAGAGACAAAACAAATAACAAAAGCAGACTCAGCTGTGACACACATGAACTGTATGACAAGGAATGCAAGATTATGATGATTTACATATGAAAGAATCTAATGATAGAGGTGGACAGCATGCAATATCAGATGAGTCATTTCATCAGGGAGCTGAAAATTATAAGAGTTCAATAGAAATGCTGAAAATATACACCTCTTTAACAGAAATGAATAGTGCCTTTGAAGGCCTCATAATACACTGGACACAGTTAAGGAAAGAATCGGTGAGCTTGAAGGTTGGTCAACAGAGTATCCAAACTGAAGCACACACACAAAAAAAAAAAGACCGACAAAAGTTTAAAAGGACAGGCCATCCAAAAGCATAGATCAGGAATTGGCACTTTTCTGTCAAGGTACAGACAGTAAGTATTTTAGCTTTGCAGGCCACAAACGGTCTGTAAAATATGTTCTTTTTCATTTTTGTTTTGTTTTTACAACTTTTTAAAAATATGGAAACCATCCTTATTTCAAGGGTCACTTGAAAAGCTCACATGAGCCCAATTTGGCCCCTGGATTATATAGGTTGCCTGCCCCTAATTTCGAAAATGAAGAGCAAATTGTGTTCAAAGCAAGAACAAGGGAGGAAATAATAAATATCAGAGCACAAATCAGTGACAAAATAGAAACACAATAAAGAAAATCACGGAAACCAAAAGATTGGTTGAAAAGATAAATAAAGTTAATAATTATCTAGATATACTGGTCAGGGTGGAGTGGACTTATAAGAGGCACAAAGTAACATCAAGAATGAAAGCAGGGATCCCTCAGCCTGAAATTGATGCAGGTGTTTACCTCTTCTTTCCAGGCATAAGTAGTAAAGGCCTGGTTTCTTAAAAGATTGTTGAACAGTTTGTTTATTTTTTAAACTTGATTGGTTGCAACATTTTGTATTTAAAATTAATGGTTATTACACACAGCATGATTTTGTATGTCAAGCTAAGTAGGAGAAATGGCTCTATAACACGGGGAGAGTATGAAGCGCCATAGTCACTCAGTTGTGTAGCACAGTTAGCACAGATTTGATCGATTTATAAAATAACCCATGAGAAAACATGGTTCCAAATTGGGGGTTTTATTCCTAAAGGACAATAGAACAATGGAATTTTCCACTTGATAATTCTTGTAGTCCTTTCTTTTGAAACACTGAATAACATACAGAATCACAGAATATGAGGGCTGAAAGAGACCGTAACATCTGTACTCCAGTGGTTTCCCAGCTGGCTCTGTGGCTTTCGACAATGGGAGAGGAGGTGGGCAAGTCCTCTCTCTTCCCCTTCCGTGAAACAGAGCTTTCTGCCTCAATGTGTCACTCATATTAGCCATGCAGGTCAGCTCTTATTTGGAGAAATGGCTGCTGTGAAACACTTTTCCACCATTTCCTGATTTTACAGGTGGCGTTTTAAGGCCAGAGAAGCAAGCTGCCTTCCCATGGAAATGCACTTGCTGGTCTAGGGTTTTCAATGCTGCAGTCTATTCATTCTTTCAGTCAGCACTTACTGACTGACTGCTGTGTCCCCATCACTATGCCCAGAACTCAGACTGGAAGACACAGAAGGATAAACAAACAACTGACAGCATAGCTTGGCACAGGGAGTGTATGAAGTGCCATATGAAAAGAGTCAGAAGAAGCATCCGTGAGAAATTCCACATGACTAGGTCTTCAAGATGGAGCTGAGGTTGCTAGGTTGAAAAGAGGAGGAGGATTAGAAAACTATGGATTATTTACACAATGGAATACTACGCTGCCATAAAAAGAAGGGGTTCGTACCATTTGCAGCAACCAGGATGGAACTGGAGAGCATTGTGCTAAGTGAAATAAGCCAGTCAATGAAAGCAAAATACCAATATGATCTCACTCATGTATGGATAATAAAGAACATTATAAACCGATGAAGAAAAAGATAGATCCAGAGGCAGTAAAGCATCAAACAGACTGTCAAACTACAGTGGGAAGGTTAGGGAGAGGTGGAGTAGATAAGACATCAGCATGCATATAAGCATAACCAATGGACGCAAGACACTGGGGGGTGAGGGCATGCATGGGAATGGGGCGGGGGCAATGGGAAGATACGTACACATGTAATGCATTAATAAAAATTTAAAAAAGAAAAGGGGATGGGGACTATTCCCAGCTGAATACAAAGCCAGGGAGGCAGTGGAAAAGCATGATGAGAGCCGCCCAGGTCAGGGCTTCGTGGGATAAAGTCGGAGCAAACACAGTGCAAGTTGGGAAAAGGATGTTCCTGCAATTGGGCGTGGCCAAAGCAGAAAGCGCGCTCCTCTGCCAGTGAGGGAAAGGAGGTTTCATTCCGCAGGAAGTAGGTGCCAGTGAAGGCTTGTGCTTAGGTAAAAGGGGTGATTGGTCATGCATGTATTTCCAGGAAGTTATTCCGGGGGACGTCTCTTAACCTTGGATGGAAAGAAGTAGAAACCATATACTGCCCTTCCGTCATCTCTGTCTCTGGTGCTTACCGGTGCCCCGGGCCCTTTCCAACAGCGAAAAGGATCCATTAGATGTTTTGTGAAAGCTGTTGTGTCCTGTAGAGTGGCTGCCTGTCACAGCGCAGCGAAGATGCGATTTGGAGGACCTGTTAAAACAGTGTTTGACGCTCTGAGGAATCCTTTCGTGTGTTCTCTTCACTGGAACTGACAGTGTGACTTACTGTGAGGCGGGCAATGTCTAGTTTCCTTTGTGGTCATCTGGGTCGCGTGTCACAGATCATGGAGCAGACAGACGGAAAATGGGAAGCACATAGGATTTTTATGTTATTTCTCTTGGGTCTTCTCACCTGTGCTGGATTTCGGCTGCAGGCCTAAAAATGAGGGAGAACAGCCTGTGGGGAGACATCTTACGTTTCGCTGGGCTTGTCTGTGACTACATACGGTATTCAGTGATCGGTGTGGTGCTTGCATGATAGTAAATCGAAAGGGCGATTGTTTTATCAAAAGGGCTTTAGCGTATACTATGCAAGCTAGTCATTTAACTCTCAGGGTTTCTGTGTGTAAAGAACATGTGAGCCAGATTTCTTAGCTTGAATTATTTTAGTACTCAGCGAATGCCTAGGACAGTGGTTCTCAACCTGTGGGTCGCAACCCCTTTGGGGGTCAAACAACACTTTCACAGGGGTCGCCTAAGACCATCGGAAAACACAGGTATTTACATTATAATTCATAACAATAGCAAAATTACAGTTATGAAGTATGGATGGGGTCACCACAACATGAGGAACTGTATTAAAGGGTCGCGGCATTAGAAAGGTTGAGAACCACTGGCCTAGGAGATCATAAGCACTCAGTAAATGAGAGCCGCTCGTATTATCTTCATCATCCTGGTCACCATCCCTGTGCCTGGGACCTCAGGTGAAGTGATAAAAACTAGAGGGGCCAGCTCGCATATATACTACAAGATGGAAATAGCTATTATGAAAGTATTAGGCCTCTGTAGCTGGCGCGTACTGGCCACCCAACCTTCGCCACTTTCGTAAAATCACCCTCAGCTTCGCTGGCCACTCTGTCAGGTCTCTTTCCCAGTCTGATCTACCAGTATTGCTCTCCGCATCCCTAGCCCCTTTTGGTATCCTGGATCTTTTTCATTCCCCTTTTATTGATGTCTGAGTTCTGCTCGTTTTTCACAAGTGTCCATTAAGTTTCCAAGTAGTTATACGGTATAATGTGTGTGTGTGTGTTCAAAATCCCATGATGCCCCAACAAGGACTCTGAAAGAGAAGAACACTTCCTCATCTGGGTCTCCTCACCGTGTGACTGTTAATTTTTTTTAAATATATTTTATTGATTTTTTACAGAGAGGAAGGGAGAGGGATAGAAACTCAGAAACATCTATGAGAGAGAGACATCGACAAGCCGCCTCCTGCACGCCCCCCACTGGAGTTGTGCCTGCAAGCAAGGTACATGCCCCCAACCAGAATCGAACCTGGGACCCTTCATTCCGCAGGCTGACACTAGATCCACTGAGCCAAACCGGTTTCGGCGAGACTGTTAATTTTATTCCTTCAACTTGCTGGTGAAGGGTTAGATCATATTCCCCTGTGACGTTCCTAGCTTTGTTCGGAGGCAAAGAAAAGCGTGATGCTTTGTGAGAAATATGCATGGTTCGGTTTTGCATGTGACAGAGATGCTGTGACTGCTTTCTGGTTTTAGACGCTAATTTATGGCTGTTTCTCCTTTTGCTGTACATGGCGCTAGAGAATATCACCTGCAAACGTGGCATAAGCTTTGAGTTCGTTTACATCTCTTTATATTAACACGTTCTGTAAGCTGGGCTTTCATATCCCTTTATTGTGCTCCTGTTGAAAGAATTATGTGTCTTAATTTTAAAGGAAGATCATTTTCCTCTTCTCTAAGATTAAACTAGTGAGAGAGACCTCCAAGAAAAGGAAATGTCATCTTTAAATGACATCTCAGTCAGCGCTTGATTTGCAGGTTGTTACTCTGCTTCTTCTGAGTCAAATAAATGTACCCGCAGGGGCCCCGGTGAGCAGATGTGGGCAGGGGGACCGCACGCAGAATGTGGAAGCAGGAACCAGCAGAGCTGGCAAACTGGCAAATGTTTCTGTTTCGCTAAAGACCTGCTTTTTCATACTCAGACTGTCCGAACCATCTGCTTTTATGTTCTCTCTACGTACTGTCAGCCATTTTGGAGTTCTTAAAAAGCTTTAACAGTCATCGGGAATTGTTCACAGTAAGCTGGGAATCCACACCACCTTAAAAACCTTATGCTTTTCGGTTATCCCGTCAGTGCTCCAGAGAACGGTTGCTTTTTAATTTAGTTACAGCGTGTTGTATGTTATGTGATTAGAATGTTTTCCTCTCTTCCCTGTTGCTTATTCTCAGGCCTCAACATTTAAATGGCCTAAATAGCGTGATATATTAATAGATGCATAGAAATGGAAGGTAAATGATGGTTTACTTACCCCTTTTCACTTGAAAAAGAGCATTGTATCATTTAATGAAAATTCCCAGTTCTTTATAAGCTTATTTTCTAGTTGTGCAACTGGTTTCTCAATAGCAAAAGTACTTACAAAATACCTAGTGGGAACCAGATACTATGCTATAGGCATTCTGTCCAAGTGATTACTCATCCTTCCTGTAGCCTTATAAGGTGAGTATTATCTTCATTTTGTAGATGAAGAAATTAATTCTCAGGGAAGTTGAGAGAATTGTCCAGGGTCACACTTGAGAGTGGGATTTGAACTCTGGTTTCTCTGGCTCTTGTACACTTCAAAACTGTTGTCAGATCCAAAGACGATCGTATGTGGTGGAGGGTTCAGGGGTGGTACATTTTCTGTAGTCGCAGGTGAGTGCATGTCATTCGGTTGGTGAAGTTCCGGCTCTTGTAGCCTTCAGTATAGTGTAGAGGCATTTTATTTTCTTGTCTGGTCATTAAGAATACTGTAGCACTTGGTCCCCTATTTCGGCTTTTGTTACATTTCTTTTTTAATGCTTTCACTTAAAAAGAAAGAAAAGGAGCCGAGACCGGTTTGGCTCAGTAGATAAAGGGTCGGCTTGGGGACTCAAAGGTCCCAGGTTCAATTCCGGTCGGGGGCATGTACCTTGCTTGCGGGCACATCTCCACTGTGGGGCGTGCAGGAGGAGGCTGATCGATGTCTCTCTCATCAGTATTTCTGACTTTCTATCCCTCTCCCTTCCTCTCTGTGAAAAATCAATAAAATATATAAGAAAATAAAAATTAAAAATAAAAAGAATACAACTGAGGCTGAGGGGTTTCTTTTCCACACTCAGCACTTCCTTTTGGAACTGTGGATTTAGAGTTATTTTAGTACATATTTAATTGAAATCTTATAAGCAGATGAACCTTACCCAAGGAAGTAGAAATATGAGGGTGGAGGGCACTCTTAGTTCAAGGAGATGGAGAATAGAAATTTCTAACTGAAAATAAAGGATTAGAAAAAATGAGAAACCAGAGACTTGCGTCTGTGAAGGTCAGACTATCAGCAAAGGAATCACATGGTCTCGGAGACCACAAAGCGTCCAAGAAGGATACAAGCTGGACTTCTGTCTGTGTCCGTCATGTACACTGGGGGTGGATAAATTTAACACCGCGTTCATCAGAGGCGCTTCCACTCAAACACCTCTCTGTTGCCTGCATCAAGCCGGTGCTCCTCGGATTCCGAGATCCTCCACAATCTAGTTCACCTCCTAGCCAATTTCAGTTCCCACAGCCCCCCTCTGTCAGGCTGACTCTCAGCATCTTTATCACATTGTTCTCTTTTCCCTTCTCCCCTCTTCCTCCAGCCTCCACGATTCCCCGCGATTCCCATCCTTCAATCAATGTTCTCTTCAAGTATTCACTCTTACAGTTCTTAACACTTGGATCATATTCATTAAAACTTAGTTAAATAATAATGATGATGACAATGCTAGCACTCATTTATTCTTTATTATATGCCAGGCACTGTGACAATAGGCTTTTATATGCATTATATCTTGTAAGCCTCAAAATAAACTTTTTTTTATTTAATAAATCTTTATTGTTCAGACTATTACAATTGTTCCTCTTTTTCCTCCCAAGGCTCCCCTCCACCCAGCTCCCATCCCTCCCACTGCCCTTCCCCCCCCCCACTTTGTCCTCATCCATAGGTGTGTGGTTTTTGTCCACTCTCTCCCTTCACACCCCTCATTCCTTTCCCCCTGAGAATTGTCAGTCCACTCCCTTTCTGTGCCCCTGATTCTATTATATTCACCAGTTTATTCTCTTCATCAGATTTTTAATTCACTTGATTTTTAGATTCACTTGTTGATGGATATGTATTTATTGTTCATAATTTTTATCTTTACCTTTTTCTTCTTCTTCCTCTTCTTAAAGAGTACCTTTCAGCATTTCATATAATACTGGTTTGGTGCTGATGAACTCCTTTAAGCTGTTTCTTATCTGTGAAGCTCTTTATCTGCCCTTCAATTCTGAATGATAGCTTTGCTGGATAGAGTATTCTTGGTTGTAGGTTCTCGCTATTCATCACTTGGAATATCTCTTGCCACTCCCGTCTGGCCTGCATCGTTTCTGTTGAGAAATCAGTTGACAATCATATGGGTGCTCCCTTGTAGGTAATTAACTGTTTTTCTCTTGCTGCTTTTAATATTCTCTCTTTGTCTTTTGCTCTTGGCATTTTAATTATGATGTGTCTTGGTGTGGTCCTCTTTGGATTCCTCTTGTTTGGGGTTCTGTGCACTTCCTGGACTTGTAAGTCTATTTCTTTCACCAGGTGGGGGAAGTTTTCAGTCATTATTTCTTCAAATAGCTTTTCAGTATCTTGCTCTCTCTCTTCTTCTGGCACCCCATAATTCTGATGTTGGTACACTTGAAGTTGTCCCAGAGGCTCCTTACACTATCTTCACATTTTCGATTCCTTTTTCTTTTTGCTTTTCCAGTTAAGTGTTTTCTGCTTCTTTGTATTTCAGGTCTTTGACTTGATTCTTGCATTCTTCTAGTCTGCTATTAGGTCTCTGTATAACATTTTTTATTTCAGTCAGTGTTTGTTTAATTTATACTTAGTCCTTTTTCATCTCTAGTTGGTCCTTTTTAATCTCCTCTTGGGTCTCGCTAAATTTATCCACCTTTTTTAGGAAATTCTTGAAAAACCTTATAACCATGGTTTTGAACTCTATATCCAGTTCTTTGTTTTCCTCCATTTCTTTCATTTGTGATCTGTTCCTTTGTCTTCGCATTTTGGCTGCTTCCCTGAGTTGGTAGAGTAGCTTTGTGTGCTAGGTGTCCTATATGGCCCAGTAGCTCCACCTCCCCAATTACCTGAGGTGGACTCTCTTGGTGCACCCCTTTGTGACTGTGTGTACAGCCTTATTCTAGTTAAGTCTTGATTGTTGTTGGTGAGGATCAGCTGTGTCTATGCCAGGAGAACTTCTGGGCTGGAGACAGCCTTATGAGACAAGACTTGCACAATTGCAAAAGCCTCTGTGCTCAGCTTGGATGGGGCAGAGTCTCAAGGTTGAGTAGACAGCCTTAGCTTCCTGTTAGCCCTGCCCTTTGTGGCCCCTTGGTCTCAGTGTCCCTCAATAATCGCTGCAGCCCCCTCTATGCACTCATGCTCGCACTCCTCCAGACCTCTGCCTTTCATGTCTCCCCTGAGTTTCTGTGCGCTCTGGACCTGTATGAGTCTGGGTCCCCATGGTCTTGCCCGAAACGGGTTCATTGCATTCGGAGCTGGATTTCAGCACAGTTGGGAGGTTCTGTCTTCCTCCCACTAGAGAAAACATTTCACAATATATAATTACATATTGTTTTTGTGATTAATCCCTATGCTTTAATTATGTTCAATTTGTAACAATGAAAATACATCCTGCATGTCAGATATTTACATTACAGTTCATAACAGGAGCAAAATTACAGTTATGAAGTAGCAACGGAAATAATTTTATGGTTGGGGGTCACCACCACATGAGGAGCTGTCTTAAAGGGTCGCGGCCTTAGGAAGGTTGAGAACCACTGCGCTAGAGGAAGCCAGCCAGGCACTCGGCCACCTGTCCTCTCTACGCACGTGTCTTTGTGCTTCAGCTTTTTGCAGCTCCTCTGAGTCTCTGTGAGCCCCTCTCTTTCCTTCTAGTTGTAGAATTTCCACTCAGCCAGCTTTCCTGTGGTTCTGGATGATGTCTGTTCTGTCTTTTAGCTGTAGTTTTGAAATTGTTATGCGAGGCAGCAGTTTAGGTGTTCACACATGCCACCATCTTGGTTTCTCCCTCAAAATAATCGTAACTATGAAGGTGTTCTTAACCTGACTAAGAATGTAAGGCTAGAAAGTTGCATGTACATGATTTGACATTTAAGTCTAAGTCTAAATCCATTAAATGATGAGCTGCAATTCTCAGTCTTGCTCCTTATGGGTTTTTCAATCCATGTTCTTTTTTTTTTTTTCTTTTTTTTTTCGAGAATTTTGAGGACAAAGGCAATGCCTTCAAAATTTTGAGGACAAATACGTATCTTATATCTGTCATACAACTAGGCCAGTCCTAGATCATCAACTGTTTCCTTCTGATTGATTGAATATGCATTAGGTAGGGTGAGGTGGTCAGAATTGATGGTAACAGCAGAGAAATGTTATTCTCATCCAGTCATTTTTCTGCAGTGTATGTTGTTAATGAGAGCAGTGATTTACTGAGAAACAGTGGTTTGGGACCAGCCAGTGTTCACCTTTTCAGAATGGTAAATTAGAAAGGGATCGCTATAGTAGCAGTAACCATGTTATGTGGGATAGGTCAAGGCCACACTCTCATTCTTCCATATTCACACACTTGTAAATATAATGACATTGCAATTTGTAATTGCAGAAATATCATGTTTGTTCTTCACTCCCCTTTCTGGCATGGAGCTCCTAAAACCGTTGGAGTTTCCTAAGTGATTAGCCACCAATAAAGGAGTCTTCATAGTTTTAACAAACCCCTTTCAACTGCACCCGAGCTTTGTTAATGGGGTGACTTTTGGAGGCATCTCAGGATGGGGGCTGGTTGCCATAGTAACCAACCATTGGGTTAGAAGGTTGGAACTTTCAGTCCCACCCCCTGAGCTCTGTGGAGGGGGAGGGGCTGGAGGTGAGCTCAGTCACTCCCCATGGCCAGTGAGTTCATCAGCTGTGCCATGCCATGCCATGCCATGAAGGCTCCATAGAAAGATAAGAGCACGAGGTTCGGACAGCTTCTGGGTTGGCAAACACGTGGACACTCGGGGAGAGCATTCACTCAGAGGGTGCGCAAACTCTGCACCTGTTCCCACAAACCTTGCCCTCAGCATCCTGTGTCTCTGGCTGTTCCTGCATTACACCTTTTCATAATGCACCAGTGATCTGATAAGAACAGAGTTTCTCTGAGTTCTGTGAGCCACTCCAGCAATTTAAACCCAAGGAGGAAGTCATCGGAACTCTGATCTAAGGTGATGACCTGGACTTTCAGTTGGGTCTGAATTAGGAACGGTTTTGTAGGACTGAGCCCCTTGCCTATGGAATCTGGCACTCTCCCTACACAGATAGTGTCACAATCTAGTTAAATTTGTGGGACACCTGACCAGGGTCCACTGAGAATTGGCGAATCACTTGCTGGTTTTGGGGAAGAAACACACATTTGAATTACAAAGACGTGTAATTACCCACTGTGTTCTAAACAGTGGGACACACGGTATTGACTTAGAGTCTTGCCATCACGGACTGGTGAACACAGACAGAGCTGACAGTTAATCATTGTTCAATATGCCGAGGCCATTGATAGGCAGAAAAGAGCGGGAGGTAGAAGAAGAGACCTAATGTCATCTCGGGAAGGAGTCTCGGGGGGTGCTGGGTTTCCTTTTAGCGTCTTCCGTTCTGTGCATGGCATAAACAGGGGTCAAATAAAACTCAGGGTTCGTTGCAGGCCGGTGTGAAAAGAGACCAAGGAAACTAAATATCAGTGCACTTTCCTGTTTACCAAGTCAAGGCGGTGGATAATAAAATGAACACCCCATTGCTTCTAAGAAGGCAATTAGTAAAACAAATGAATTCCTTCCCCTCTCAGCACCAAGATCTGTCTACCCATTGCTTCCACTGTCAGAAAGGTGCCAGATATAAGTCGAATTATTTTCCATGTATTGAATAAAATAGCACCCAATACAAAGTTTAATTTGGATTTAGTAGAATAAATGTCTGAATACACATTTTTTTCCTAATAGCTGGGGAGCAGTGTTGTCATGTAGTGAGAACTTTGAATAGGAAGTTGGAGAAGAAGCCATTTTACTGTATATTCTTGAACAGTCTTCTAAATATTTTCTTATTTTCCTCATCTAAAGAAAATGAGGTTAATAATCCAGCCCTGCCTGCTTTGATGTACATTTTTAGTAATCCATGAGAGAGACTAGACAGTGATTGTGAGCCTTCTCTCAGCCAGAGGGAAGATAATCTAAGTAATTAAAGAATTAAAGTAAAATTTTTTCTATGAGATATGGGAGGGAGAGCAGGGGCCATAAGAGGACGTAGATATTTTGTTGACTATTTTTCTTGGTTGCTAATTGAGAATTTGATCATTTCAAATCAGCTGCAGTGTGGGGAAAGGTCATGGCTTCAAAGGATTTGCTATTTAAAAGAAGCAAAAGATAAATTGTGATACATACTGGGGCTTTCTACATATACAGAAATATAGTTTATAGAACACAATTATGATGGTAATGATTCCCCTCTAAAAAACTCTGTGAAGATAAAATAAAATTATTTCGTTGAACTCTTCAAAAAAGATACCTCCCCCCAAGTCCTAAGTGTTAACCCTCATAACCAAGCTGATTGTAACAGAAAGAGAGGGAGGGCTGAGTAGAGAAATGGAGCGCTATAGAACGTAGCGTTTGCTTGCACCGCTCTGATGGGTTGACATCTGAAAGTAAAGATAAAACGGAACAAACTTGTGCTTTGAAAACTGAATTATTGCTCATCATGCATAATTGAACAAAGTTGAAATTTTGTAGGTATGAAACAAAAAAAGCCACAGCTATGATAGCCGTTACAGGAAATGGAGGAAATTAATAATAAAAGACAATGCACTACCTCATAACTACATGCTCATCATGAGATTAGAGCAGCAATTATCAACCTTTTTTATCTCACGGCACACAAACTAAGTATTAAAATCCCACGGCACACCAAAAAATAAATGTTTCGCTGATTTGGAAAAATAAAAGACATAATTTTGATTCATTCAGACTGGACAGCTATTGTCGCGTGGGCTATTGTCATTTTTTTATTGGACAATCGAAGGGAGAAAAGGTCAGTGGCCCTGACTAAATAGGCAGGTATTGCATGTTTTAAAAATTCTTGCGGCACACCGATTGAAAGTGTCTGGTTTAGAGGATGAGAGCATTAAGCAAGTACTCTGAATAATTTAATGATTTATTTCTGGAATTGAAATACAGATATTTCAAACTTCATTTGTACGTAGATAAACCAGAAAGACAGAATGTAAAGCTTGCTTTCATACAGTAGGGTTTTTTAGGCAGTTCTTGAGGATATGTGAAAATACATTTTAAAAGAAAAATTATAACTAAGCAAGAGATGTTTGATATGAATATTTTTTAAATAAGTAAGTTTCTGTATCTTTTTTAAAATACAAAATACATTAAGGAACTGATTTGGGCTACTTTTGCCTTATAATATCCGGTGATCTTGCTTTTATAATCTGTTCTAAGTAATTGCTAGGAGCTGTGATTTTTAAAAGATTCCATAATACTAGCAGCATAAATTAGGGGAGAAATGTACTTTCTTAGGTCTGAGTATTCACTGAGTGAAGTTTAAATTAACCTTAATAGAATATCTTTTTGATGCATAAAATAATTCATTTAACCATGTTTTGAAATAAATTCGGAGGATTATTAGAAAGTATAAACAGCATAAGAGGGGTTTATTAGAATGGGTTTTATTTTATATCACGTTGACATTTATAAATTATTTTTTTTCCTATCAGCTAGTTGGTAAAAGTCCACAATTTACCAAAATAGTTAATAGGACACAAATATACACATTTCATGTGCTGTACCATGTAAATGTAAACCTTTGTAGTTACATGTTTTTGTAGCAGGAGAATTGTTTTAAAAGGCATGTAATTTATTAGGTATCGGTAGCTTCTTTATTGCCTTGCCGCGCTGCAGTAATAAATAAAAGAAAGTGAACTGATTTTACAAATGGCACACAAGGTGCACATTTAGTGGGGAAAAAGTCTTTTTTTAAAGAATTGGCATTAAATCCTTTTTTTGTGATGACAAAGAGGCTAAGAGTGCAAACTGTATTTTCTGTTTATCGAAAACAGTCTTTTTCTCGGGGGCATTTTTTCCTATGATCATCGAGGGATTTCAAAAGCAATAAAGTGTGGAATCATTGTTCGACTTGAACAGTATTAAAACTTAGGTTTTAATTTCAGGGAAGTAATAAGATTTGAACCTGTCTCACATTACAGCACTGTAAGGCATTTAGCAATTGTATTTTAAAAGAGGTTTTTAAGATGCAGCTCGCTTGTAAGCTAACTGTCTGTCAGTAATTAATAGTTTTTCTGCAGCCTGGGCTGTTGTGATCAGACCAAGAAATATCTGGGTTTTTAGTAACGCATTATGATAATTGTGAGTGTTTATTCCTAATTAGTCTAAATGTCTAATAATTTTCTGCTTCTCTGCCTGCTTCAAAGGAAAAAAAAAAAGGTTGACGTTTAAAGCTACAGTGTATCTTTGAGCTTTTCAAATTCTGAATGTACATGCACATCATTCAGTAAGCTTTACACCCAGCAACACAATGTCAGTTGACTCATTCATTAGCCAAGTATTTTATGCTTTAATGTCATTTCCTACTTTTTAGACATCACATTGTCTGTATATGTAAAAAAAAGGTTGCCAGGTATGTTACTCTATGTACAGCTAAACCCAGACTGACAATCTGGGATCTTCAGCACTCAACATTGAAACTTACCTTTACTTTTTAAAATATGAGCATTTCTAGGAGATCAATGGGGCAACATACTTGCTGATGAAAGATTGTATTTACCATTTTGAATGGCTATTGAAAATAATTGCCTCTACAAAAGGAAACATCTGTACGGGAGTGCATGGTTAAAGCTGCCATCAATTTTTAACATTTGAGGCTTGAGCTATGACCTTTTCTGATGACTGTGAACAGTAACTGCCTCCATTAGCCATAAGTTTTGTTTCTTTATTTTAGTAGATGGCCCAGACTGTAAATATTAGAGAATCTAAAATAAATCAACATATTATCCTAAGGATACAAAACGTAAGAGCTATTTGTGGTTGGGAACCTTTGACAGATAGTTCGGATGAGGCAGATGATTGCCTGCCTCGCGTATCTGGTCTCCATGGCCGTGCCTGCAGGCAGTTTAGTGCTCTGGTTGTATATATTGATGTCAGGGTTAGTACTGAGTGGCTAGCAGTGACAGATGTCTATAATTACAGGCGATGCTTCCAGTATTTCTGAAGAGCCGGCCGATGGTGAACAATTATCTTATTTCTGCCTTGCCAAAGAGCATGTTCCAGTGGCTGGTATTAGCATGGGTGCAGCTCGCGCTGTAGCTGCCGCCTTGGGACAAACGTGGGAAAAGCACTTGGTCATAAAACACAAATGCAAAATATTCCTCCGCATTTGGAATTAGCGAAGTGCAGTATTTCTCTGATTTTCGTCTCCCGGAGTGTTTCTGTCGAAGGCGCCTTGAAATAGAAAAGCACATTTGGCCAAGTTACTGGGGTCTCGTTTTCCCCAGGCCCGGGGGGTCCCCAGTGCCAGTGTCCCTGACTTACTGAAGAGATGTGTGTATAAGCGAGGTTGGTCTGAAACAGCTCTCTCCGATGGGAATTATGTTTGCTGATGGCTCCCATTCCTGAATCGGAAATGCCCGTCCATGGCCAGTCTCTCGCACCTTCTGATGAAGAAAACTGCAGTGACAGGCGGTACTGAGGTGGGCCACGCACCTTCGGACACCGATGGCCGCGCGTTTGCTGAGAATTGCAATCCTCAGTTTTTGTTTCAACCCTTCCTTCTTCGCCTTCGATCGCTCACTTCTTTTCTTCCTTTTTTGACTTATAAAAGTTTTTTGTATTTTTCCGTTACAGTCGACATTCAGTGTCATACTAGTTTCAGGTGAGCCTTCGATCGCTTATTGTGCTTTCTGTCTGCATGACTGCTTCCTTCCATGCCTCCTTGTGGTCATGTTCCTTGCTCAGCAGAAATGTTCATGCCTGATGGTCCCAGTTCGTAGCTGGCCTTTTTTCCTGGTCACTTGCACATCCATGACAAGGGCTCTGACAGCACAGTCCAGCAGGTGCCGCTGCCTCACACAGTGCTCCAGGACTGAACCTTCCCGAAGGTCCTCAAGTTCAAGGCAAACATCGGCCATGCTGTAACTTACAGAATATCTGTATTTTCAGGAAACATAGAATGTGAAAGGCCCAGGAAATGTCATTGGAGAATGCTGTGCCTCCGCCTTAATTTAATCTCTGTTTGCTTCTGCTTTGCGCTTGCCCATTTTGTGAGTTATTCATTACATTTCTCATTTGGTCCTCTCCGCATTCTTCTGTTTAGTGAGCACGATTGTTTTCATTTTGCACAACATGAACAGGATCGCAGGGAGGTTATCAACTTGTGCAGAGGCAGAGCCTGCGTTTTGACCTGTCATCTTACTCCACACCCGAGTTTGCTCTCCACTGTATCCCACTGCCGCTGTACGTAGTGAGGCAGGCGTCCAGGTACGATCAGTGCTAAGTGAGATGATGGAGAAGGCCAGCACCACAAGCTTCTTCCTGCATTTGTTCTTTTACTTCAAAGGAAAAAATTCCCTCCGCAACCAGATATTGGGCCCCTAGTCCTGGCAGGCCGTCAGTCACCGGGGAGCTGAGCTAGATCCTAGGTATTCCATGTAATCCACGCCTAGTCTAGTGTCAGAGACCCCTCAGTATTATACTTACATCTGAAGGCATTCCATCTCTGTCCTTCTAAGCCTATCACACAAAACTCTTTTTAACAGAAATCACATCCTGTATAATAAGAGAGGAATATGCTAATTATCCATTATGCTGTGAGGCATAACGACTGATCACGTAAGGACTAGACCATGGATCTGCAGGAGAGCGGGGCAGGGGCAGAAAGCAACAGGAGTGTGGCAGCGAGCTGCTGGTGACTTGTGCAGGGCTATTGTATATTTGAGAAAACTAAGGTTTAGAGCCATCGTCGGCAAACTGGCTCGCAAGCCCCATGCGGCTCTTTGGCCCCTTGAGTGTGGCTCTTCCACAAAACACCACGGCCTGGGCGAGTCTATGTTGAAGAAGTGGCGTTAGAAGAAGTTTAAGTTTAAAACATGTGGCTCTCCAAAGAAATGTCAATCGTCCTGTTGATAGTTGGCTCTGTGGACCAATGAGTTTGCCGACCACTGGTTTAGAGGATAAGGAACTTGTTCAAGATCACTCCGTAAGTGGTAGGATCCAGTTACCCTTAGCTTTCATAATCTCTCCTTAACCACTTCTCCAGACTACCCCCTGATTTATGAGATTACTTGTTGTAATAGTATACTTCCCATTTTATAGATGAAACACTGAGGCTCTGAGAAGCTAGTTAATTTTAACCAGGATCATAGAGTTAATTCATTCAATAAAATTCTGTCTTCCGTGCATTGTGCTAGGCTAGCAAGTAGCAGTCTCACTCCAAAACTTGTGTGCATTGCGCTGCACATGCATTCTGTATTTTCTCTTAGTTATCTAAAGTATATACAGTGGTACCTCAAGATACGAGTGCTCTAACATACGAGATTTTTGAGATACGAGCCGTTGAGAGAGCGATTTTTGCTTTGAAATACGAGCAACATTTGAGATAGGAGTCATCGCTCGGATCGGCCGGCTGCACACGACCCACCCGTTTACCACGACTCAAGTGTCTCATAGTTTCCCACGCCTCAAGGTTACGGAACGAATTAAACTCGTATCTCGAGGTACCACTGTACTCAGTTAACTTGCTCACTTCTGTCTTCTTACTGAGAGAGGACTGTACTTCCTCAGCCACTGAGTCCACCAGTCGATCTCTGCACACGGTGTAGCTCATTTTCAACCCAGAGGGTTCACTAGGGAGACGAGGCTGGAGGCAGCCCCGTTGCACTGGTTTTGGCTGCTCAGAGACACCGGACATGTGTGAGGGTGCTGATGGGCTGTCCAGAGGCCAACTCTGGCTCATGCATTGGAGCAAGTTCAAGTTGTCACTGACTAGGCTGGTGTGAAAGAGAAATTGAAAGGTACGAAGGACTGTAGGAACAAGTAAAATCGAGACTCTGATGAAAATTGGAGACTGTTATGAAATAGTGAAATAATTGCTTTAACAAAGTAGCAAAAAATTGATGATGTCATTGACACCCCTTCTTTTATCCCCTGGGCCATTAGTCTCTTCATGTCAGGTGGTTCTTCCTAGAGGTACAGAGTTGAGGATTTCTTAGGACGAAGGTACAGAAGGTACAGAAGTCGTTTTACATGTAGAAAATCAGACATGTTTCAGAGAGGCACCATGGAGACAAAATGAGAGTAATGTTAATGGGAAACATATATGAATAAAATAAAGATGCTCATGGAAACGGGACCTGGTGAACTATAATTTGGTGTATCTGTGTTTTCCCATGGTCTTAGGCTCGACAGCAGCGGTTCTCAACTTGTGGGTCACCAAAGACCATCGGAAAACACAGATATTTACATTACGATTCATTAACAGTAGCAAAATTACAGTTATGAAGTAACAACAAAAATAATTTCATGGTTGGGGATCACCACAACATGAGGAACTGGATTAAAGGGTCGAAGCCTTAGGAAGGTTGAGAACCACTGTTTTAGAGGCGGGGGCAGAGTGTATGTGTAAGAATTTGACTAAGTAGTGGAAGGCTCAGTATGAGTTACTTAACCCTCTAAATGACTATAGAAATGAGTTCCCTTTATAAACATGTACGTTTACCACGAGAAGGTGACTTGGCCTGCTTACTAGTACATCAGCCCCACTGGCCACACCTACGTAATGAAAGTTCCTCCTGGGAAACTAGCAAACAGATTCCTTAAGATAGATCTGTCCGTATTTTTATAATTGGCTCTTTTGGGTTTTTCCTTGTTTATCCTCACCCGAGGATATTTCTCCATTGATTTTTAGAGCGAGTGGGCAGGGGAGAGAGAGAAATATCGACACAAATATCAATTGGTTGCCTCCCGCACACGCCTGAACAGGGCCAGGGATCGAGCCTGCAACCGGGGCCTGTGCCCTTGACTGGAATTGAACCCGGGACCCTCCAGTCACTAAGCTGAACCGCCTAGGGCATCACCGGTGCTTTTTTGGGGGCTGCCCTGTCATCATTGGTTTCTGGAATTATTACAGGAAGCAAACCACTGCCCTGGGGTTGGAACAGCACCTCATCAGGCCTCTCCTCGTGGCCTCCCCAATGCAATCC
This sequence comes from Lasiurus borealis, assembly GCA_004026805.1. Classification (NCBI taxonomy): domain Eukaryota; kingdom Metazoa; phylum Chordata; class Mammalia; order Chiroptera; family Vespertilionidae; genus Lasiurus; species Lasiurus borealis. The sequence goes on along the minus strand of PVJN01013381.1, from coordinate 6,503 downwards.
CAGCCCCAAAACATTTAAAGTGACAGCCAGAAAGCTCCGAGCCACATTCTCCTTGTGTCTGAGGTGGGGAAGGCCTGCTCTCCCCTCGCCACACGCCAGGTGCCGGTCCCTAAACTCTGTGCTTTTTAGGTTATACGCGTGCGGAGCGATGTGTCCAGAGTTCCAGAGAAGGCTTGGAAAGTGGTGAAGGTGAGTTGGGTGCGGTTATGGTGGATCGCCACTCTTTCTGCCTGTCTCACCACAGCCCACATCTCAGCACTGAACAGGCACTCGCCACTCTTTCTGCCTGTCTCACCACAGCCCCCATTCTCAGCACTGAACAGGCACTCGCCACTCTTTCTGCCTGTCTCACCACAGCCCCATTCTCAGCACTGAACAGGCACTCGCCACTCTTTCTGCCTGTCTCACCACAGCCCCCATTCTCAGCACTGAACAGGCAC